>JAVSCE010016199.1:0-60100 GCA_032199065.1 Smutsia gigantea | reverse complement strand
AGGTGGGGGGCTGAGGCCCCCAAGGGGGCGCTGCCGCGATGGGCAACCTGGAGAGCGCCGAGGGGGGCCCGGGCGAGCCGCCCTCCGTCTCGCTGCTGCCGCCGCCCGGCAAGATGCCGATGCCTGAGCCCTGTGAACTGGAAGAGAGGTTCGCCCTGGTGCTGGTGAGAGCTGAGCCCAGCCCCTTCCCCTCATTCCGCGCCCCCAGGTCCCAGTGCCCCGGGTGGGACTTTGCCCGGGTTTTCCCGTCCGTCCCACCCCTTCAGGGAGGGCTTCCGACCGATCCCCGGCCTCCAGTGCCTTCCCAGGAACCTCTGAGCTGCGCTGGACCTCCCGACCGAGGCCTCTGCCGCCGGACACTTAGGAGGAGGGGTCCCCAGTCCGGGAGCTCCCCAGGATCCAGATTTGTCTCTCTTCCCTCCCCTTTCTGCCGCCCTTCTCACTTCTCCCCACTTCCATGACAGTCTTCCACGGGCCCTAGAATTCTCATTCCTAAGCCTCCAGCTGGTGCGGGGGAATTCAGAAGCTTGGGGCCGGCCCCTCTCCTCAGCCTAAGTCAGGTTTCTCTGCCTGGGGAGACCGCCTCTCATGTTAGCATGGAGGCTTCCAAGGGAGTGGGTCCCACTCCCAGCCCAGACCAGATGTTTTGGGGAGAGATGGGGGGATGGGGAGGGGGGCTGGCAGCTCTTGAAAAGGGTGGACTAAAGAGAGATGCTGTTCTACTTATTTTCAGAATGGCCTGCAGGCATCCTGCAATGTTATAGTGGATTTACCTAAAATTGCTGAACATGTGGATAAGCCATTTCACTAGTGTATTTTTCCAGTTGAAACAATACACAAACCATCCCGCCTTCTTTTTTTCTCCCCTCTTTTATGTTAAGCCCTAGTGGCTGGTTTGTGTTCTTTGCCTGTGCTTCTTTTTAGTCTTTCTGTGGGTTCCCAAATGATCCATATAGATGAGTTTTTAGAGCTGACTTTGGGGTTCTGTTTTGGTGTGGGAATTGGACGTGGATGGCAGTGGTTGTGTAGGTAGAGAGGATCTGAGCTAGTATCACTGGGATGGAGCCAGGGAATATGTTGGAGCTAAAAATTGAAGTCTTGGAGAAAGAAAGTGAGCTAAGTGATGGAACATTTGCTGAGAGCTAATTCTGTGAGAAACTTGGGGAAATAGTTCCCAGTTCCTCAAAGAACGTGTAAGAGGCAGTGTTAATGCTGTCATTGTTCCTATAGCTCTAAGGGCTATCTTTGCCTTTGCCCATGAGGAGAGGTAAGTTGTGGATTTAGCAGCCTTATTGGATTTCATCTACCTTGGAATAGGGAGATTAGATCTATTGGCATTGGTGGAGCTGTCTAGAGATCCTGGACTCTCGGATGGTGGAGATCTCCACCGCCAGCTCAGAGAGGGTCCAAACAGTGTTCCAAGGGGAAACAGTGTTACTGGCGCCTCTCTGCCCACCAGCTTTGCACAGGGCCAAAGCAATCTGGGCCACACATCCTGTGACCCTCTGTCGTTTCCCCAGCCTCCTCAGGAGGTCGGGGTGAGTCAGTGATTACTAATATGCTATACCATCTCAGAAGCTGAGGAGGACAGACTGGGACTTGGTGCCCTTGAGAACAAGAGCTCATCTGTTGCGGAAAAGAGTGGGAGGGAATCTGCACTCCAGTGGGGGTGTGAAACTCCCAGCGAGCTGTGTGAGGTAGCTGCGGAAATTGGAGAGAATGCGATGGTCTGAGGTGGACTGGGTTGGGGGCTGCCTTAGGTAGGGACTGCCAGGCCATTTGTTGTGAGAGTTCGGAACCAGAGTTGACCATGTCCTCACTGGAGCTTGGTTGACAAGTTTGTTTAGTTGGCATTTTGGTGGCTTAATATCCACAAAGTGCATGTGGTGTCCTGATTACTAACCAGAGCACCCAGAGAGACCAGGTCATAGGAATGGACTACCCACTTGCAAGTTACACTTTATGTATAAAGTTTTGATCTGTTTCCTCATGGCTTTTGTTTTGGTGGTGTTTCTGTGTGCCTGCTGGTTCTGCTGGGGTATTGGAACAGGCAGGCCAGGGCTTGTTGGCTGTCTTAGGAGAAAAGGGGATTTTTCTCACTTTTCCAACATAGGGAAATACTGTTTTCTTGGGGATTTGAGTTCTTCTTTGGGGGCCCTTAAAGATCCCTCATTTCTCTGCTCCTGAAACATGCCCTTTCTACTGTCCTTTGGGAACAGTACTAGTTGTTGGATGTTTGACCTCGGAATAGGCTCAGAGATATTTCCTGAATAGTCAGGCAAAGCATAATGTAGAAAAAGCGAGGGCTTTGTCTTAAATTGTCTTAGCCTCTGTGAGCCTCATCCATAAATTTTATAGATTTCCACATCTATAAAATGGGGCTAATCATTCTTTCCTGGTGGGACTGTGAGACATAGGGGAGCCATGTATGTAAGGTGCTTGGTATTTGGTAAGGTACTCAGTGTAGGTTTGTTCTTTTCTTGATTGTGTGAGTCAGACAAACTGCCCCTTTCTTACCCTTTTCTTTCCCAGATTGTCAGCTTCACTATGATTGATTTGGTATATAAAAAATCCATTTGGGAGGTTTGTTGAGGAAACATACTGATGTCATGGTTAGGCATATGGACTTTATAGTCAAAGTAGGCTCAAATACTGGCTCCTCTTCCAGTTAGCAAAGTGTTTAACCTCAAGCAAGTTACTTAATCTCTGTAAGTCCCAGTTTCTTCTGATAAATGGGGATAATAATAGTATTTGTCACATGAAGTTGATGTGTGGATTTAATGAAACTGAAGGTCAGGCACTTAGATAGCAGAGTCTGACACTTCTATATGCTCAGTAAATGGTAGCTTTCAAATTTGTAGCTCTCAGCAATGACTCAGAGCTGAGATCACTTGTATTCCCAAAATGGGGTTTTAAGTTTGGAAATCTGATGAAGCCAGTTATCCCATTTTTTTGTATAGCCAGTCTCAGAGTAAGTATGCTGTTGTCAAATGGAGGGCTTCCCCAGTCCCAGTGTAGCTATGGAAACCCCCCTGAAAAGCACCCTGGCTGGGGAAGTTGTATCACTGCTGAGTCAAGACCACAGGCTCCCAGCTTTCGGGTGCAGACACATGATCTGACCCACAGCCTGTCAGCCGAGGTTGGAGAGCTCAGGTCGGAGGCCATGAGGTGATTTGTTCAGGACATTGATCCCAAGAGTCCTAACCCAGCCCAGTGCCCTAATCCAGGCTTTCCTATTTGTTTGCTGGAAATACTGAGCCCCTCATCCCTTGGGGGCAGCTGGGGTCCCCAGTTGGTCCCTCTGACTGATATCAGTTCCACCATTTACCCCCTGTACTGTACAAATAGTACTATTTTCTAGGTGTGCCCTGATAGTAAAAAGGTTATAAAACTGCTTTTATGCTATTTCCTTGGCATCCTTCCTTACTCTCCTGTCTGAGCAGCAGCTCCCATTTGGTTGAGTACTGAGAATTTTAGGGACAGGGCAGTTTAGGAGCATCTCTTTATTGATACCAGAATGAGAGCCCATCTCTGGTCTGATAAAGCCCCCATCTGTGTTTTGGTCCACTAGATTACTACCCAGCCTCAATTGGTCAGAAGCTAATATTCTGGCCAATACTGGCCTTGCCTTAGGAGAGGTGGAGGGCTTTAAGGGCCTTTGGAAGGTAGCTGTCTGCCTTTGCTATGTTTGCACCCTGATTTTTCTCTTTGCTGACTTATTACAGACTTGAAACGGAGTCTAAAGGTTCTGATGCCAGAAAAAGCCCTGGATCTCCCTCAGGAGAAGGCTCTCAGGGCATGAGGGTGGGGTTGTGTGACAGCCTGTCCTTGCCATGGCTCCTTCTCTCACATTCCACTGGTGATGACTGATGACTTGGGGTTTTGCTATAAGTGTAGCATTGATGTGGGAGCTAAGCTGGCTTGGGTGCTAGTTGTCAAAGAGACTTTGAGGGGCCTACTGTGACACAGAGAGGCTCTGGGAAAAACTTGGACTAAATATCAAGTTCCGAATCTCCATCGTGGAAATTTTTTTCCCAGCCCTGGGGATTGTGGTGAATTAGTTCAGGCTGGAGTAAGACTTGGTGACGAGGGAAGGGGCCCTTGGTGGCAGCTGGGCATAGAAACCCCCTTGTTCAGAGACCCCACTGAGAAGACCTTAGGCCACAGAGAAGAGTCATCGTACCCTTGACCTTCCCATATGACCCTGCCTTAGACTGGAGAGGTATACATGTGTGGGCAAGGGATGGGACTGATGGAGTGGACTCCTTGTCATTTGGAAATGTTTTCATTGGTTAGAGAGATAGTCGCCTTTTTTTCTTTTTTCTCTTAAAGTAATACTCATTCTCTAAAAATATAGGCAATTTAGAAAGAAAAAAGGATTGAAGATTTAGATTGAAGGAAAAAATATTTATTTTGTCTTTACCAAATGGAGCCAATGGGTTTTAAAACCATTCGTATTTTTTCTGTGCATAAGGTTTTGCACAATGTTGTCATATTGGTATATACATATTTTTAATCCAGTTTGGATTTTTTGTTTTTTGCTTTGTTATTTCATTAGTTTTCCCAGGCTAGTCACTGTAAATATTTTAAAATGCTTGTATAATGGTCGTCCATTAAGTGCATGCACATTGTTTACTTAACTCTCTCCATATTTTTGGACATTTAAGTTGTTTGCTTCTGTTTGCCCTCAAAAACAACTTGTTGTACAAAGACTTTTCAACATTTAGAGTTTTCTTTAGGATAGAAACCCAAAATTGCAGGATATAATGTTTTTAAGGTCCTAAATACATATTTCCAAATAGTATAAAAGGGAATAATGCCTGTGTTTTCAGAGGGAGGAAGGAGGCATAAGAATAGCTTCTTTTCCCCTGATTATGAAAATAATACATTTATTTAAGTAAATTTAGAAGTTAAATATATAAAAAGTATAAAGTAGATAGAAAAGTATAAAAAGAATTAAAATCACCTGTAATCTCATCATGTATTAGCATTTTTATGTAGTTATATTTATTTTAACAATTAGGATTATACTGTGCATATTTTGTGAACTAATTTTTATTTTAATCATTTTCTTTTTTGTTTAAGTATTCTTTAGTATCTTGATTTCATGGCTGCATACTATTCACAGTATTTTATTACTGCCTTATATTTCTCTCTCTCTTTTTTGCTACTATAAATAACACTGTGAAGAATATCCTGTGCATAAATGTTTGGGTGCATCTCTGATTATTTACTCAGGATAAATTACTGGAAGTAGAATTACTGGTCAACGGGTATATGCTTTTTAAAGGCCTTTGAGAAATAGGTCTCCTAAAAAAGTTGTACCAGTTGGCTTTTCCACTGATACTGTGTCTCCCTTTCTCTATAAGCTAACCATTACTAGATGATTTAACATTTAAAAAATCTTTCCCAATTTCATTGATGAGAATTAATATTTTACTTTGCATTTCTTTCAACATTTCATAAGCGTTTTGGCCATCACATGTTTCTGTCCTTTGCTCTCTGTTGGGGATTTATTATATATACATATTTCTGTGTCATAAATGTATACATTTTCTACACTTCTTCATTATATTACCTTTTCTACTTTAGAAAGAGCATATATAACTATTATGTAAGATTAAAATAATATTAAAATAGACACCGCTGTACCCACTGTGGAGTTCTTGGAATTGCTTCCTGCCCCTTAATTTCTTCTCCCTGCTAGTTTATCTGGAATGAAAAAGCCCTTTAGCTTAGGACTTGGTGCATGTGTTTCTGCAGCTGGGACAGGCCAGGTGGCAGCCACACCAGTGCTTCGTCGCTGGGTCTGTGGGGAAACAACTTCTACAGCTGGTGAGAACAGGAACTGCTTGTGGTGGAAATAGCTAATCTTCAATGAAGTGAAAAGAGAAGCCAAGGTGGAGAGGAAATGAGACCACAGATCCTCCCCAGCCTGTGAAGTTACCTAGGAAGGCTGGTCAGAGCCAGGGCCCTGCTCTGTGGTCAAGACTGAAGTATCCGCCCCAGAACTGACGGTAGTGGGACCAGAGGAAAGCAGCACTGGCTGCTGAAGTCAGCCTGTTAACTGGCCAGCTGGGCTGGTTACCTCCGTTCTGGAGAAGTGCTCCCAAGTCCGAGCTGAGCTGAAGCAGTGCCAGAGAAAAGGCCAGCGGTTCATTCCAGTTCGGAAGTACACTTAAGAGAAGAGGAAGGACCTTTTTCTTTTAAGATAAGAGAGGATGCTGTCTCCACACAACCTGCCCCACCTCCACCCCCTATCCCCCACCCCTGGTTCCTTGCTGGGTACTTTAGGGCTCCCTCTTTAAACAGCATCAGCTGGGAATAATTTTTTGTGTATTAATGTATACAATTACATGAGCAAAATTATGGTTACCTAGACTCCCCTATTATCAGGTCCCCACCACATATCCATAGCAGCAGTCACTGTCCATCAGCGTAGTAGATGTTGCGAGTCCTTTCTTGTCTTCTCTGTGTTATACTGCCTTCCCATGTCTCCCCACCCCCACCCCACCAGCTACATTATATTGTGCTAATTGTATGCTTCCCTTTCCCCCTTATCCTCCTTCCCTCTTCCCAGTCCCTTTCCCTTTGGTAACTGTTAGTCCATTGGTTCTATGGGTCTGCTGCTTTGTTTGTTCCTTCAGTTTTTTTTCTTTGTTCTTTTATACTCCACAGATGAGTGAAATCATTTGATACTTGTCTTTCTCTGCCTGGCTTATTCACTGAGCATAATACCCTCTAGCTCCATCCATGTTGTTGCAAATGGTAGGATTTGTTTTCTTCTTATGGCTGAATAATATTCCATTGTGTATATGTACCACCTCTTCTTTATCCATCTACTGATGGACACTTAGGTTGCTTCCATTTCTTGGCTATTGTAAATAGTGCTGCGATAAACATAGGGGTGCATATGTCTTTTTCAAACTGGGCTGCTGCATTTTTAGAGTAAATTCCTAGGAGTGGAATTCCTCGGTCAAATGGTATTTCTATTTTGAGTTTTTTGAGGAACCTCCATACTGCTTTCCACAATGGTTGTACTAATTTATGGGAATGTAAAGGTTTTAAGATTATCATCCATGAAGAAGAAAAGTGGGTTCCAGAATAGAGATGAACTGGGCAGCTAGAATTCCCAAGTTCCCAATTCTAATCTCCTTTCTGCTTCCCTTGGCACATCTTTGTATCTTGTTTTCCTTCCAGCATGGAAGAATGAATCATCCAGGAAAGAGGTGGAAATGTCAAGCTGACTCTGTCCTTGAGATACTCTGGCTGTCTTAGTCTCTGACCCTCCTTTTTACTTCTTCTCTTTTCATCTTTCAGAATTCTCCTTTTCTAGATTCTCTCACCCTGTCTCCCATCACCTCACAACAAAATTGTGGGTTGGGAGTATGTTGGGTAAGGGAGGACTGAATAGGGGTCTTAGGGAGCAGTTTTACTCCCACCTTTACCAATATGCACTCTCTATTCAGTTTATAAAGTACTTTGAAATTCTTGAAAGATGTTCTAAATAATGTTCAGAACCACAAGGGGCTAGCAGAATTATTTGCATGGCAAATTTTGCCAGTAGAGGAAGTATTTCAGCTACTGTATGTATTGTGATTCTCCAGCCTAGATCTGAGTAGATGAGCAAATGATGGTAATACCTACTTTACAGAGTTTTGAGAACGTTTGAAATACACAACATAGTGAAAATACTTTGTAACCTATAAAAGTTCCACAAATAAATGTTTGTGGCATATATATTACCCACTACACCACCTCTGTTCCCCTAAGTTAAAGTGTTTTTCACCTGGGGGAGGTATTATCCCAGGAGGGAGTTTTTGGAAACAGGTGAAGATGTTTTGGTTGTCACACTGACTGCAGGTGCTGGGCAGGGGATGTTACCCATTCTGTAGTGTTTGGGTCAGTGCCACACAGGAAGGCATGATCCTGTCCACAATGCTGATAGCACCCCTGCTGAGGATCATCTTCTACCAATCTGTGCCTCCTTTGTCCTGTGTCACAGTTGGGGATGAAGCTTCAAGAGCAGTAAAAGTGAAGGTAGAACCACAGCTTTTGGTTCTTTCTTGATTTTTCCTATTTCCTGTTATACTTCAAGCAAGAGGTGTACCTCTTTTTATTACTCCTGTCTGTAAGCTTAAGGCCTGATTCCCTGATTCCTTCTGTACTGTGATCTCTACCTACAAATTATCAAGGAGCAATGTGGGGTATACATACCAAACTGTTGGCCTTTACCCACCCCCAGTTAGCTCCTCAAGCCAGGGTCAAAGTTCTTTTAGGTTGGGGATATGTGTGAGAGATCTTTCAACAGCACCCCTGAATCTTTTAGGTAACCAACCCTTTCAAAAATATGATTAAACATGTGATCCTTAATTCCATGACCCTTAATTCTCTCTGCCTCCATGTATATATATACACACAATATTTGGTGGGTTTAAAGCCCATTCTTGGATCTGCTAGGAAATCCCTGACTTTAAGCCTAAATGAATGGGAAGGTAGAGCTGAATGAGGAGAAGCCACAGCAGCGACTCCTTGATACAAACAGTATTCCTGATACTGCATAAGAAGAAAGAACCCCAGTTATCAGTTCAGATAAAAATGATGCCTCTTGGTGGTGGTTCCAAAAAAAGAGAGCTTGTTGTATCTTGGCTGACACCCATCTAGGGGGAAATACACTGGCCCTGGACATTTTGATTTAACTTTGATTAAGGATATTTTGTGGTGGGGTCTGTCCCTTTGAATGATACCCTCAATCTCTAGGAACATCCAGGTAGGGATGACAGGATGTACTTTACATGCTAAGGGAACCACTGGCATCCTGCAGTGGGTCCCAAGGTTAGGTCATTATCCTGGATTCGGAGATACTATCTGCCGAAAGCCAAACTCCCTCCTGCAGGCCTAAGGTCTCTGGGACTATCCAGGCGGTGGTTTCTGAAGGTGTGCTTGAGACAGGACTGTGAGCCTCCAGTTACTAACAGTTACTTCTGTGCTTAAATTCTCTTGCTTCCTACCTTACCAAAAAAAAAAGAACCTATACTTATTCAGCTGCTCAGAATATTTCATACTAAAATTCTTAAAGGAAAATTTAGATCTTTTGTGTGCTTAATTTATTATTAAAAGTTTTTTTCTGTATAACATTAAAAACTCTGTTTTTTTGGAAGGGGGTGGTTTCCCATCTCACCCTTGTAGAAATGGCTCTCAGTTTCTGGTCTCCACCAAATGCCTGGATTTAACTTGTGTAGGTTTAGGAAAGAGAATTAACATTTGTTCAGTATATGCCACATTCTTTTACATGTGTTAGCTCCTTCAGCTTGACAGCAACTCTGTGAGGCAGTTATTTCACTTCTGTTTCACAGGAGATGAAACTAGGACTCAGAGGGGCTAATTAACTTGGAGAAGGTCTCAGCTTAAATGTCATTTATTTAGAGAGACTTAAGCAAAAATTTTCAGTTAGATTTTTTTGTGTGTGTTCATGCTGAAAGGACTGTTAGAAATACAACTTCTAAGGCATGCTTAATCTTTGATTTTATATATATAGATAGATTTTAAAATGCGTAGAAAAATTTCTGGAAGGATAGAAATAAAACTAATAACAATGGTTACCTCTAGGATTCAGGGAGGGAGCCATAATGGGAGAAACAGGAGGGTCAGAGAGAGTTTAGCTTTATCTATAATGCTACATTTTTTACAAGGAGAATGTACTTTTGTGTTAGTTATATAATTAAAAGTTAAAGAAACAAAAAAAAATTCTTAACCTCACTAGAAATCAAGGAAATGAACACTTAAATGATATACTTTTTATACTAGACAACTCTGTGACATTTTAAAGATCAGTGTCCATGGTTGTCAATAATGGTATATTAGTACACTATTAATGGGAGGGTAACTTGGTAAACATTTTAGAAGGCATTTCACAGGGTCTGACAGTTTCAAATGTGCATTCCCTTTAACTCAGCCATCTCACTTCTAGGAAACTCTCCCACAGAACTGTTTATACATGTGCATGAAGGTACATGTAAAGGATCCTCAGGGCTGCATTGTTTAACAGGAAAAGACTGGGAACAACCAGGTTGTCCATTTCCTGTTCAAATTTATTTCTCTTTCATGTTCTCAAGGAAAATACTGGGAGTTTTCCTTAATTTTTCCTTCTCCTTCCCATACCCAGTCTATCAGCTATACTGCTGATTCCATCTCCAAAAATATATCTCAGAGCTACCCATTCTCTGTGTCTATCTCTACTGCCGCTGCGTCAGTCCAAGACAATATCAGCTCTTGTTTGTATTACATCCAACTGGCTGGACTCTCAACTTCCTCTACTGCCTCTTTCTCCATCTTCCCATCCATTCTCCACAAAGCAGCCACATTTAAAATATAGATCGAATAGCATCATTCCCCTGCCTGAAAACTTTCAATGGCTTCCTTTTGTACTAAAGAAAAGCAAACTCCTGGCCTCAGCCCTTAAGGCTGTGTATTATTTGGCTCCTGCTGACCTCTTCGCTCTCCTGATTACCAAGCGTCACATTAGCCTTCTTTCAGTTTAAGACAAGCTCCTTTCTGTCTCAGAGCTTTTGCACAGGCTGTTTTCTCTTCCAGCATGCCTTTTCCCTGGATCTTCAAATGGCTTTATCCTGCTTACTACACTTCAGGTCTCAGTTTAAAAATTGCCACCTCTGAGAGAGGCCTCCCTCACTTATGGTTCTCTATCTTAGCATCCTTTTAATTTCTTTTGTATTATTTTCCATTTTGAAATTCTGTGATTATTTATTTATTGTCTGTCAACCCAGCCTGTTGACTCCAGGAGGGTGGACACTACCTGCTTATCACCATACAGCCAAATACCTGGCACCATGTAGGTACTCAGTATAAATGGCTGCGGTCGATGGGAATCTCCAAGAAGTGTGTGTGTATAATCTAAAAAGGCGATTAAAAGAAGACTATGTGTAATGCTTTATAAAGCCACATGTTTGTATGTAAATGTTTAGAAAGTAGGCCTGCAAGAATCAACACTGAGCTGTTAACAGTATTGACCTATGGAGAAGGATGTGTAGGGCTGGGGCTGAACAGTGACTCATTTTTTATTCCATTAGCTTTTGAGTTGATTGAATTTTTTCCAGTATGTACTCATGTATTTATTCCTCATTTAAGGGAAAAGGAGGAATAAAAATAGGGAAAGAGGACTCAACTTTTACTGCAAATAGAAAGCTCCTCTCATTCGCTGCACTGAGCCAAAAGAAGAGAAAGGGAGAAAGGACACCAGTGGCATCAGCAGCTGGCCATAGCCCTGTGCTGGGCATGGCACTAGTTTTCAGAGCAGAGAGAATCCTAAGAGATGCTCTTCTGCCCTAGGGCTGTATTTAAAATTCTTCAGTGTAGGTATGATGTTGGTCCCCCAGACATAGCCAGGGTGTATATTTTTAGCTTCTTTCATTTCCAGGCCAATGAAGGCTGCACCCCCAGCCTTAGCAGAGCTGTAGCAGGTAAAGTCAGCAAAGAGAATAAACATTTGGGCTTTACTGCAGCAGCAGCCCTGACTCCATGGAAGTCATGTTCTCTAGATTCTTGTCTCCCACGAACATGGATAGCTAATCATTTTAGTAGCTAATATTTATTCACTTCTAATGATACTCTAGGCACCATGCAAAGCTCTTTAAATATATTACTTCATCATCATAACTCTACGAAGTAGTTATTATAATCTCCATGTTATAGGTGAGGAAACTGAAGTCCAGGGAGGTTAAATATCTCACCTGGGATCACACAGTTAGTAAGTGGTCAAGTTAGGATTTGAATACAAGCAGTCAGACCCCAAGGCCCACCTCCTGAAGAGTCTCCTCCTTCCAGAGTCAGCCCCCTTGTCCTTAATACTGCTTTGGAGGGGATGTGTAGATTATGGCAGAATACAGGGGGAGTTCCAGAACAAGTCTTCCTTTGCTAAGATGTGTGGTGGGAAGATTTTGGGCTTTGGAGTCAACCAGACTTGGCTTTGAATCCCAGCTATATCCCTAGGACATTTGCTATTCCACAAATTTGGTTTTTATTGTTGGATTTTTTGTTTGGTTGGTTGGTTTTACTTAATTATGTGCCAGCATTACCACTGGGAATATGGTTGTGAGAACACAGATACCACCTCCTTCTTTGTGGAGTTGAGAGGGAAAGACAGATATTAAAAAAATAAATATTTAATTGAAAATTATGGTATGTCTTTGGGAAGCAAAGAACAGTTGTTAGGAGAGAGCGTAACAAAGGCTCCCCTCTAAGTGAAGGCCAGAGATAGCCTTGCAAGTCTATGAGAGACTTTCTGCTTCCATTTCATTTCCCTTCCTTTCTTAATTTATGAAGGAAATATGTCTTAGGGCCCTCTGTATACATAGCACTTTCCTGAGTACTTTGCAGAATACCAAAGAAATAGAAGACAATGCTCGCTACCTAAGTGGGAAAGACAGAAAATTACTTAGAACTGTACTTTGAACAAGAGAATTAAAACAAGTGTGTATCCTTGGGTTGTCTCTGAGGCTCTCTCTGCCTCCATTATTTTACCCATAACATAGGGATATCTTTTGTCTTGTCCAGTCACATGTATTGGTGAAGACCAATTGAAATTATGAGGTGATGGGGTGTCACACAGCTATAAGCACAGAAGGATTGGAGAGGTAGGGAACAATCAGCTTGACATAGGATTGCTAAACCGGCAGTGCTCTAAGGAGGACATGGACTTTATTTAAGTCAAGTCTTAAAGTTACAGGTGTGGATCAGGAGAGAGGAGGCTGTTGTAGGCCAGAGCATATGGGAGGGGATTAAAGAGGAAGAGTGAGCCAACTCTATGAGGGGCAGCCTGCTGGGATAAAGGAGCCCAGTTACAGAGAGGTGAGTTTAGATTAGGACGGATGGTCAGTTCACAGAGAGTTTTGTCTGAAGAGCCCCTGATTGTTAGAAAAGGCTGTGGAGGTCTTTCTGCCCAGGCTTTCAACAGGGAATAGAGATTAGTTGGTAAGTGGTTCATGGGCATTCATGGCTTTGCTCGTTAAGTTGAATGATTGAAATATGCAAGAAATAAATGGTGTACTCAGTCCTTACAGGTTAGAGAATCAGAATAATTTAAGTAAAACTGGATGGAAGATGATGCCACATGTTATCCCTAAACTGCAGAAGTCTAAAAATGTAGAAGCTTCCATTTCTAATTTCTTTCCTTTGCCAAATCTGTCTTGGCTTCCTTAGGGTGAAATGTCTTACACTAAATAATTTGTGTTATTAACAATGTCTTATTCATGGTAGGTGCTTAATAAATATATCTCCTTGCAGAATAATAGTGTCCAGTGTTTGTGAGCCACTTCCTCCCTGCTAGTGTTTCCTTTCATACATACTGAGGTGGAGGGTGAAGGGATGGCACCTTCTCCCAGCTAGTTATCCAGGCCAGACACCTGGGAGTCACTCTAAGGTACTATTCTTCTCCCCTTCTTTCCATGTGGACTGCCACTACCATAGTTGGTCCTCATAGCTTGCCTGGTCTGTTGTAATAGACTTCCTAGGGGTCTCTTTACTGCAGTCTTGCAGACCCACCCTCCCTGATCCATCATCATAGCTATATGGGATGGTCTGGGAGAAGAATTTTCTAGGAAGAGAGTACAATCTGTACTTGGGGTGGGAAAGAGCTTTGCACATTCGAGGACCTGATGGAATGCCAGATTGGTTGACCAGGATGCTGAAGAGAGGTGAGCAAGGCCCAGATCATGGGGGACATTGTTGGCCTTGGTTGGAGTTTGGATATTTGTTGTAGTGGGAGTGACCCGATTTGCTTTATGGTGTTGAGAGTTCACTGTGGCTGCTGGGTGGAGAGTGCTGGAAACTGGCTTCCCTCTGGGCAGCTTGATGGCCTGAGTGAGACTGGGCTCCTCTCCTGACTGCCCAGCAGAGCGATCAGCCCTCTACCCTTTCAGGTTTGACTGGTGCTCAGCCCTCGCTCCTATACCCACCCTTAGGCAAGAAAGGGCAGTGCCTCTGCTAGCCTGGCCCGGGTGTTTGGTGTGCCTGCCAGTGGCCTAAGCCTATAATTTGGTGGGTTGGCTGGTTACAAAAATAAAAAGTGCGACCTATAACTAAAGTTCAGTGGATTCAGTAAAGACGGAGCTTTTAATTTGCAGAGGTTCTGGGCTGTATTTAGCTGGAGGAGAAATGTGTCTCCTCCCTAAGAGCTGCTCCGTTTTCTCCCTTTAGTACCTACCTGCTCTGGGGCTGTTTAGGGTTTATGGGCTGGGGAAGAGCTGTGGGGGGCTTTAGGGAGATATTTGGAAGGGACATTAGGGTCCAACAACAGATTCAGTGGGACTTGCTGGGAAGTCAGTATCATTCAGTCTTGCTTATGTAGCCCACTGGGATGGAAGTAGAGTTTTTAAATGTTTGACTATAAAATCACACATTTATTCATTCAGCAAAAATTTATTAAGTGTTTAGCCTGTATCTCAGGCATTACGAATATCATAGGAACAAAAGAGGCAAAGAGACTTGTCCTTACAGAGTTCATGTTGTTGGGGAGAACAATAAACAAGCATACAGGTATGTAATGTAATGTTGAGTTAGCAGTAAGTGCCATGAAGAAAAAGAAGGTAAGAGGATAGAGTAACGGCGGCAATGTTTCAGATAAGAAGGCAAGGCAATTTTGAGGGTTGAGGTATAAGAGAAAAGTGAAAGAGTGCAGGGCAACTTTGGACTCTGGATCCCAAGTCCTAAGCATGTCTGCAAGGAAGGTGCTCCTTAGGGCAGTGCAGCCAGTCTGGGCAGGGGTCAGATCATTGCCCATCTGTGGGGGCCCAGCTGGTTCCTAGCCTCAGGTGGGTTCCAGTCAAAGCCTGTGGCTGCCTCTTCCCCAACTCCACTTGTCAGAACTGTCTGCAGGTCTGAGCAAGGTGCTGATTAACTGTAAATAGATACTTTTCTTTCCAGGGCTCCTCAAGCCTGATTTTCTCAAGATTTCCTGAAGTCATTGTGTGTTCTAGGCTAGAGGAAAAAGAAGTCTAGACTGGGAAACTGCAAGGAGTTCGGGAATTCCTTCTGCCTGTGACTGGCTGCTCAGCCAGGCTTTTTGCAAGAGTTTTGGGGTTCAGTGAATTTGCTTTTGAATCTTGGCTCTGCCATTATTAGCTCTGTGACCTTGGGCCAGTGCCTTGACTTCATTGAAACTCAGTTTCTTTATCTGTATAATCAGGATAATAATACTTGGCTTCTAGGGATTTTGTAAGGATTAAATAGCATATATTAAGGATCCAGGGCGGTGTCTGGCATAGTGGGTGCTCAATAAATTTTAAGTAGAAATATTCTAAGACCACTAACCTCTTGAAGTCAGTGATCTGGTATTAAGGAGCCCAAATATGAATTATTGTTGAATGGTAGAGACTGATTGTGTCTACCTCAAAGTTGTAAAATCATTGAACCACACACCACATGTTAGTCACCTTGATTTCCTACTCAGTGATGTTGGCCTTGTCATGACCTCCACAGGCTGTAGGACCTCCAGAAACTGGTGTAGCCCTTGGCCTGCCTTTAGCACATTTCATCTCTGGTACAGCCATGGAAGGATGGAAGGAAGAGCCTTCTGGACTGGGGCATCGACCAAGGCCAGAAGAGCCAGCATAAGTCTACTGAGGTCTAGACCTGTACTCACTCCTAGGACTATATTGAACTCTGGGGAGGTGGGATCCACTGTTAGGTGAGCTCATTTGCAGATTGGAGATCACATACTCCCCTCCCCTCAATATTCCCCTCTAGAATAGATGGGCAAGAGATAGCTAACTGGGAAAGAGCATCTTTGTTTGTGTGCAGAGTATACTTGGGCCCCTTGCTTTGGAAAGACTTCTTGTTTGTGGTTGTGGTTATTTTGGCTTTACGTGCTGCTCAGCAGAATCAGCATCACACAAGCACTCATTATCCTCAGGCTCTTGGCAGTCAGGGCACTTGGTGAATCCCTTGTAAAGTGCTCACGTCTGCATATTATTTTCTGATGCATCTGGCATGAGTTCCAGATTGATGGTCCAATAGCAGCTATTAATTGTTCCTTTTGGGCTTGGCTAATTACTGCTGGCTTCATGGGTGACTGAGGAATTAAGACTCTCTTGTGCTTTTATGGAGCAGCAGGTCCTGGTGAGCTCCCAAAGCATTTATCTGTCATTCCCCAGGGCATCCTTGTTAAAAGTTGTCAGGAGTTCAGGGTAACCAGCTAGATAGAGTCTGGTGGCATTTGGCTTCTCAGTTGATTCCCTCCAAGAATTGTAAAGAAACCATCTAGTACTTGTTGCCTGCAGATGCCCAGGGAAATGCCAAGTGGTGTCATTTAACGTTATAAAAGCACTAGCAGCTGCTTCCAATTGTCTTGGAGGCAAGAGGGCGGAGAGCTTACTCCAGCTTATTCTATGGCAAGGCAGGTGAAGATTCACATCAGTACTCTGGAGGGCCTGTGAGGCAGCAAACTGAGAATGGTTAAGGTGTCATCTTCCCCGTCTGGAGACGGTGAGGGACACGATACCATCCCTCAGAGACTTGCTGAGTGCAGCCTGGTGTTCATTCACTCAACAAACATTTATTGGGCACTTTGAATTATGTTAAGTGCCAGAGGAGTAAAGATGATGAAGACAGTGTCTGCCCCCAGGAGTTCAGTCTAGAGGGGGAGACAAACATGTTAAACCTGTAATTGTAATACACTGCTTGGGCAGTGCAATGAATAGATATGCAGGAGCACCCTTGGAAGATAGGTGAGGCTTGGGGAATACTGCTTGTAGGCCAAAATCTCTGCTGGCTGAAGGGATAATTAAGAGTTGGAGAGAAGTGTGGGAGAGAAAGCATTCATGGTAGAGGGACAGCAGGAGCAGAGGCATCAAGGTGAGACAGAGCACCATGTGTTCAGAGAATCCTTGGGGTTGCTGGAGTGAAGTGTAAAGCAGAGAGTGGAGGAGGGGAGGTGAAAGTGGTAAGAAGGGTTTTGAATGTGCAGAAGGGACTGTACTTCATGCTTTTGGGAGGAAAGGGGTGTGGCCAGATTTTGAGCAGTGGGTAGGTCAGTCTGGCAGAACTGGAGGTGAGCGCTGAGTGGGAGGCCTTGGTAGTGTGGTGGCGGTGATGGGAGCCTGAACCAGGGCCAGGTTGTGTACTGATGATGGGACAGAGTCAATAAATAGTTAAAAAGATTAAACTGGGGGGACTTGATGGCTGATTAGATTTGACATTGGGAAGTTGGAGATGAGGGAAAAGGGAGGAATTCAGGATGCCAACCCAGATTTCTAGCTTGCTAGATTTCTCAGATGGAGGTGCCATTGGTTTCTAGAACACAGAAGAAAAAATAACATGAAAGGGAAAGTGATGAGGCCAATTTGAGACACAAAAGGTTGCAGAGCCTGTGGGAGTCTGGGTGGAATGTCTAATGTGTGGTTGGATATTTAAGGCTGAAGCTCAAAGGAGAAGTCCAGGATAGAAAATACATATTTGGGAGTCATTAGTGTCTGCTTTTGGGGTCGAAACATTCTTACACTTTTCTCTATACTCCCACAGACAGCACAACCCTTCAGTGACTGGGAGGGACAACTCCTAGGACTTAAGCAGTATCACAAGGAGAGAAGCAGAGTTGCTGACAGGAGTAATTAGTCAAAGGAGCCAAAAATAGAGATTTGTGGCAGAAATCAGACCTCAGGTTTGCAGACCACAGATTGAACCTGAGGAAGTTGGGAGACGATGAGGAAGTGAGGGGTTTAAGATAAGGAGGAACACTAAAGACAACTCAGCAAAATCTCCTCCAAAAGGTGGGAGGAATTGTCCCAGATCAGTCGGCAGATCACTTAGTCAGTGCCTCAATTCCTTCTCCCCGAATTCTGGCCCCAGCTTTCCTGTGAATCCCAGGGAGGCCATTGGTGTTTTGGTCTTATCTTTTGAAGGGGCCTGTGTGCAACTGCTCTAAACTAGAGAGTTAACAAAAATATAAACAAATAAAAATAGATATAGCTCAGCTATATATACTCTCTTTTATCTATTTTAAAGTAGTATGAAATTGCATTGTGTGTGTGTGCTTAGAAGCTAACTCGAGTCAGCTGTGACACCTAGCATATGGAGTAGCTCATCCCGATTACCATTTATAGAGCTCTTCTCCTGTGCCAGGCACCATGCAAAATCCCTTTCATTCATTCATCCATTCACTTAATTCTTACAAGAGATAGATATTATAATCCACATTTTATTGATGAAGAAACTAAGGTTCAAAGAAGTTAACTTTACCACTGTCTCATGAAAAGTACCAGGATTCATATCTAGGTGTTCCCTGATTCCAAAGCCTGTGCTGTTATCTACAGCATTCTGAATGTTCAAAATGCCATTGAGGGAGGACAGAACTGTCACCATGTGGTGTCCAAGAGAGCATTTCCCTTGTCTCTTTGCTCTACACAGTCTCCCTCTTACTCTGAGACAGAAACCTTGAGCTTCAGGTGTCGGCACACCCACCTTGTTCAGCTGGTTCCACCCTGGTCGTGCTAGACAGGGAAGTGCTGTTTAAAGCTCAACCAAAGACAGTCCTACAAATCAAGGTAGACCTTCCCAGGTTAGAAACAGAGATTTGTTTTCTTTGTAAGGAGATGGCAGGATAGGTAGAAAAAGCCATATCCTGGCAAAGGTTATGTTAGAGGCCACATATCTGGGTTCTGCCACTTTGTGTGTGACCTCAAGCCAGTTGGTCTCAGATTCTTAGTTCTCTTACCAGTTAAACAAGCATAATAACATTGATCTCCAATAGTTATTGAGAGCAGTAAGATTATTTGAGAAGAGTACCTGGCATTTAAGAGACACCCAGTAATATTTTCTTCCCCATCCATGGCCCCGAGTGAATATGGCACTTAGGATGGCAGACACTGTGAGAAACAAAGATTTGGGGTCTCAAGAAGCAGGAATTCTCTGAAGGCTAACTCTAAAGAGCTGGTTTTTTCTAGCTGGACAATTAAATGAGATGTAAGAAATCTGGCACAATCAGAGATAGAGTTGTGGTTGGGCAGCTATGACCCCTATGTTAGGCCCTGGCCTTAAAGGCATGAGGGGGGACAGTGTTGGGCAGATGGCTCAAGGATCCAGAGCAGATGGGGGTCATTTTCACTTATTTCCAAAGAGAACAGGAGCACTGAGGCACTGAGGCCAATTTGAGAGCAATTGAAAAAGCAAGGAGAGACAGGTCTTGTGCCTCTCCACAGCTGATTTGCCTTGTGACAGAGATGTACCCATGGTGGACCTCAGTTTACCCTTCCATAAGGCTGGAGTTGTGCCCCTCCCACATATTGTCTGGAAGTAGGAAGAGAGTCATTAAGTTTCATGGTTTGCTAATAAGCTCCTGGGCTTATAATGAGACTCCTGGAGAGCCAGAGCTAGGTGCCCAGCTGGTGCACTGGGTGAAAGGGAGTGCTGTCCCCAGCTGACCTCTGCTGTCCCCATGGGTAGCCCACAGTATCTGTTAAGCTGCTTCTGTGTGCCAGACATCCTTGTCAAGGAACAAATGTGTTCAAGGCAAGTCCATGCCTTCATGGAGCTTATAGTCTAGTCCGGGAAGTACAAAATGTGAGAGGTGAATAACAATATGAGAAGGAAGTGATTTTCCCATGAAGTCTTGTAATTAAAGGGTCTAGCATAGTGCCTGGCCCAGAGTGGATTTTTATAAGCCACAGTTTCCCCCTTTTTTGTAAATATACAAAAATTACCACAAGGCAAAACAGGTCTTTCACTTGGCACAATGCATGATACGTAGAAGACACCAGTGTGACTAAAGGAATGGATAAATGTGATTGTCAACTGGGGATAAGGGGAGGAAGGAGTATACGAGGTCTGGGTTGTTTGGAGGAGGTTTCATGAGCAAGGTTGCTTGTATTGGTCCTGAAGGGTGCATAAAATTTGAAACGGCATAGAAAAGGGCTAATACAATTAGTTGTCTTGGAGGAGGCATTGTGGGGGGTGGGTATAAGCTCAGGCTTCAGGGTCAGGCTGGGATTCATATCCCAGCTCCAACATATACTTGCCTTGTGACCCTGGGCAAGTTCCACAGCCTTTCCAAGCCTCTGTTTCCTCACCTAGAAAGTGAGCATAGTAGTAGTCTCAACTTCCTAGGGTTGATGTGAAAATTAAGTGAGATAATTTATGTAGAGTCTTTATCACAGTTCAGTCAGTGAATGGTAGTTTTTGTTATTATTACTATGTTCATTTTAATACCAGTATCATTATTATCCTACTCATGCCCACCTTAGCTCCTCTAAGACCCTTTGTCACCTGCCTGCTGTAATTTCCTTATATACACTTTTATTCCATTCCTGCAAATCACTTAGAGACTCCTGACTTTTTATGGTGTTTTGTGCTTCCATATATTTACAAATGCTATCTCCTTGCCAAGAATATTGGCATCTTCCCCTCCTCATTGCCTTTGCCTGACCCCCTCCTGCTTGATGTTTAAGACTAATTCCTGTAGCATTTCTTCCAGAAAGCCTTACTTGACTCCTCTCCGATTAGACGTTGCCTCCCCAGGATCCCACAGTGCCATGTATATCTCTCATAGCAATGCTTTCTGTACTCAACCCTGGTTTGCTTGTCTACCTTGCCCTCTGGATATAAACTACCTGAATGTAGGGAGCCTATCCTATTTATTTTTATATCTCCAGCTTCTATCTTAGTACATGGCATATAGTTGTTTTCCAGCTAATTTGAATTAAAAAACTAAAGCAAAAAATATATAACTAGCATTATGCATATTACATTGATTACCTAGGTTCTGATTTAAATGCTGCATATATATTAACTTATTTAATCATCATAGTAATACTATGAAGTAGATACATTTCTGCCCCCATTTCATAGATGAGGAAACTGAGGTTCATAGAGATTAAATAACTCTCCGTAGGCCGTATTACTAGTAAGCAGTGAAGCCAGTATTCATATCAGAGCAGTGTGGCTCCTCATTCAGTGCTTTAACCACACTGAGATTTGTGATAGGATATTTATTATATGTCCAAGAAAAGGTGAAGAGACATTGGCCATAAATCAAACTCCATGAATACATTTTAAGGGCACTAGTAAATGTGTGCAGACACTGTTGGGGGGTGGGTACATACCACTGTCACTTAGAAAGACTTGCTAGAGAAGGTGGATTTCAGCTATTGTGAATTGCAGAAGGGGCAGGACTGGCAGTTGAGAAGGAGATGATCTGTCTGGGTTGCCAAAGAATAGAAGGTTTAGACACAGGAGGAAGAGTATATGTATGGGGAATCCAACTTGCCCAGTCTTTATTGAGCACCTGCCACAGTAGTAAACAAGGTGGTGCTGGTCCCTGTGCTCAGGAGCCTGTGGTCTAGCAGGTTGTAGGAGGATGAGTCTGGGTAAAGAGAAGGGCAAAGGAGTGGCTTAGATTTCTGGCATGAACCGAAGGACAGAATTGAAACTCGGAATGAGAAGTGGGAGTTTGCTGAGGGCAAGCAGCATATAAAGTGATTGGGGCTATATAGCACAGAAAGCAGATTAGAGGAGAGAGAATCCAGAAATAGCAGGGATCATAGGGGCAAGTTGGGTAATCCCCTCCAAAATAACCAGAGGCTCAACAAAGGAGAGGCAGTTGCAGGATCAGTCAGTTATTTATTAAGCACCTATACATGATTTAAAGAGGGATAAGGCAAGACCCCTACCCTAAAGGAGTTCATGTTCTAGTTGTCCATAGAAGAAACACATACATGAAAATACACTCATTCAATATGTGCTAAGGTCCATGGTTTCAGTGAATAGGTATTTTCTTTCTTGTTGCTTCGTCCATCTGGTCTTCATTTCCAAGGCCACCTCATTGTTCAGAATAGCTGCTGAAGTTCCTCTGCATTCCGAACAGCTGGAAGCAGAAAGGAGAAAAGGGTATACTCCCTCTTTTTAATGACACTCCTCAGAAGTTATACACATTGCTTCTACTTGCATCCCACACAATCACATAGCTGTACCTGAATGCAAGGGAAGATGAGAATTATATTAATTGTGGGCTGCAAATGCTTAACTGAAAATTCGAGGTTCATTGCTAAGGATGATGAGGAGAAATTGGGGATAAAAACCAGGTCTTTGCCATTATGCTTTGGAGCTCAGAAGAGGGGCTGATTATTCTAGATTCGGTAGTCACAGAGCTGTTGGATTTGGGGCAGGTAGAAATAGGCAGGGATTCAGAGGATTGGGTAAACATCAGTTACAAGCAAATCCTATGACAGGAGTGGCTATTCCAGGAGAGAGAGTCTAGGAGAGAAGGAGGCCGGTCAGAGGTGCCAAGGTCAGCCCACAGAGATTCTTACCTCTGAAGCTCTTTCTTATTTTAGGATGCTAAGAACAAAAGGCCAAGGAATTCAGGTTTTCTTGTGTAAATAAATGATAAGGAGTCACAGAAGGTAATCTGAACTGATAAGCAACATGATTTATCTAATGGGATAGGAAGTTTAGAAATTTCATCTCCACGCAGGTTGGGGGAAGGGAGGACTGAAAGTAGGGATGCCAGCTACAAGGTTATCCCAGAGGGTCAGAAGTGAACAGTATGGGCCCATCCAATGGTGACTGTGGGAATGGAAAGGAAGGTACATATGGGAGACCCTGGGAAAGACACACACTGGGCCTCAGTGAATAGTGGGCTTTGTCCTGGGGAGAGAAAGGAAAATATACTTTGTGGAATGTAACCCCAGAAATACCATGTCCTCTGAGAGGTAGCACTAGCTATTAGGGCTCCCCAGGCGGGAAGGCAGGATATAAAGAAAGGGAAGACCTTGGTTGGCTACAGGGAGAATGTGAGGCTCTGCCCCAAGACTCCTTAGCCTGGAAAGCCGGCTGCCCCCAGCAGAATAGTTTCCATTCTGCGTAACTGGGGAGTGCGTGGGTCTGGCTAACCGCGAGGAGGGGCTGAGGAGCCAGCTGACAGATCAAGTTGCTGTGGCAGTGGCTTTTTAGCTACGGCCTGGGGCCTCTGTTGGGAAAAGCTAGCAAGAGCTCTCCTATTTGAGATTGTGTGCCTCTTGACTGAGTAATATGAAAGGGGTGTCCTCAGCCAGGGTCTAGAGGCCAGGTTACCTGCAGAGGTTACCTGATGTCAGGTGTGAGGCCTCCAGTGTGGTGAGGGTGGAGCTGGGGGCTTTGCTGGCACTGGGACATGGCCAACTTTCTTTTCCTCAGGAGCCAATGGAAGAGTCCTCCAAGGTAAAGAAGAGGCCTCGGGTACAGTTGTATTTGGAAAAAGTCACCTCTTTGCTTGATTGATGTTGGCCTTCTAGGACCTCTCCTTCATCCAACTTCTCTGGTGTGAGTTGCAGAGCTCAGCCTGAGACATCTGGTGAATCCATCTCTTTTTCCTCCAGGCTGCTCAGGGACTTGGCTCGTAAGTGCTTAGCAAGTCGTTTCTGGTTATATATAAAGTCATCAGTGACCACAGAAGCCCGTTCTTCAGATAGGGCTCTGAGTCTATGAAAGCTGGCTTTTCCCCGGCAGTGTGTCCCCAGAGTGATAGCTTCAAATAAACAAAAACAGAAAGCCACACGTAAGCTACTACAGATGCTTAAGCCAAGGAGCACCCACTTTTGTGATGTCTTTTGTCATGAGGTACCTCAGCAACTTTCCCATAAGTCTAATGGGGCAGCTCAGGCCTACAGGAAACCGTGTGGTAGAGTTGTGTTGTACCCATGAGCTCCTGTGCAGAGAGAGGGTCACAGATGGCCGGACAGGAGGAGCAGAGGGAGAGCTGCACCACTGAGGCTGTGAGGTTTAGTGGCACCAGAGCTGGAGTCCTAGAGTCCAGGGAGGTGACTGACGCCATCCACCCCTTCCTATTCTTGAATTCTCCAGTGTGCAGGGGGTAAATTGAAGTGTTCAATCTACCATCAAGGGGAGGCCCACATCTCTCTCCAGCCAAGCATCATGACTGTTCCTATGAGTTCCTTTCTGCCGTAGGAGATGGTCCTTCTCCCAGAACCTTTCACAGTTGACTCAAGCTCTTTCCAGGCTGTCTGTCTCAAGTTACCTTTTCCAAGCCTGAGTGAGAGCAGTCTTGAGCTTTGTCTGCCGAGCAGGCAGCAGAGCGAGACTCGGCTGTGGTCGGTCCCGTGGGGACTGCAGTGAGGCCTGGCCACTGATCCATTCATTTCCTCCCCTGTGCTACTCCTGCCAGTCATGGAGCTGGGGAAAAGTGTGGGTGTTTGCAGGGCTGCTGTGCTTCCCATGCCTGCACCTTCTTAACTTTAGCTCTTGGACCTTGATCACAGTTTCTGACTTTTTGGTTTCCTTTTGACAGGATTGTCATTTTAGGGGGAGTTAGGAGGAGCTATGCTGAAACAAGGAGATAAACAGTGACGCAGGGGTGGCGGCAGCGTAGGCAGTGGGCTGGGCCAGCCTGCTGGCCTGCCGTCTGGGCGGGCTGGGTGGAGGACTCCCACCCTGCACACTGGCCAGCTGGCTTGTGTTAAAGCGTGGCTGAAAATAACTCTCATTGTCTGGGAGCTGCTACTGCAACAGGGCTGCTGTGGCCGCCAACAGTGCCGAAGCAGCAGGAGGGGTACCGCCCACGTCCTTGAGCTCTTGCCCTTTGGGAGCAGTGCCCAGCTGGCCACAGCTGTGCCCGCTGCCCACCAGTAGAGATATGTGGAGGACAGGCTGGGCCATTCCTAATGCTCTGTCCTTTTGGCAGCTGGGGACACGCCTTTGTGTCTGGTGTTGCCAACCTCGCCATTGGCTTAGGGTAGAGTTGTTGGTTTGTGTGGGAGACCTTGGCAGGAATGCAATGCTCTGGCCCCTACAGCAGTCTCCCGGACTCTTAGGCCTTGTGCCTCCTCACCACATCCCACCCCTGCCCATCTGTACAACAGGTTCATCTGTGGGTGCCTGAGAGGACTTGTTGGAGGCGGTGGCCAGGGGCTCAGCAGCACTTGGTGCCCAGGACAGAGCCTCATTTCTTCTCTGGGAAGTTCTGGGTTCAGTTTCCTATGGCTTCTCACCCCCATGGACTGAATGTAGGCCTGGAGCTACCACACTTGCGAGAAGTGTTCAGCCATAGGCAACTTAGTGGGGGGTTCCTAACTCTGTTGGTTGGGTTTTCCCTAGGCCTGACCTAAGGACACTTAGAGAGTCAGGGGTGAGTCCCAGAGCAGCACCCACAGCTTTGAAGGAAACTCCAGCCTCACTGGCATTTCCCTTCCCCTGTAGTGGGAAGGAAACGAGGAGGGGTGAATGAGGATGGGGAGCAGAGTAGAAAAGGGAAGGGAACCTCTGCCACCAGAGCTGCCTCCCTCCTCCTTGGCTTTGCTAGGGCTCACAGTCAAGTGGAGAGTAAGGAGGCCTTGCCGGAGGGCCTGGACCCTCACTCCCACAGGCCCAGGGGTCACTGACTGCTGAGCAGGGCACCGTGCCTGACCTTGAACTGGCAGCAAACCAGAGCAGCCTTGCTGGAGAAGCATCAGCTCTACCCCTTTCTGCTTCTTCCCATTAGAAGTTTTTATTATTAGGCTCTGGCTAGTCCCTCTGTTTTAGAAATCAGTCCCAGAATTGTTTTCAGTTTAAGTTCATTATCCCCTTCTTCTCCCATCTCCCCAGGGTCTCCGCCTCCTTCCCCAAGGATGTTGGTGTTTGGTTCCTAGTCTTAGAGGAAACCAGAGTGGGATCAAAGGGGAGGAGTAAAGGATTGCTCTGTCCTCAGAGTACGGAGAGACAGTGCTAAAGGTGGGACCCGGACAGAGACAGACACAGCCCAGAAGCAAGAGGGCAGGTCGCTAGGGTATCAGAACATTACACAGGATTTTCAGGAGGAAGGGGAAGGGAGCTGTGTTGAACACCCACAGCGTTCCAGACACACACAGACATAAAATATTTATCATTTAATCCTCATAAAACCCTGTGAAGTAGTGAGATTATCTCTTTTATGGATGATCTCACTGAGGTTCAGGGACTCTGAAGAGCCTAAAGTCGGTCCTGGGCTCTCTGACACTGAATTCAGTGCCCTCTGCTCCAAGGCAGCAGTGCCCCTTTTCTGGTCAGCAAGGACTGAGCCCAGCTTCCGTGTTATGAGAGCCCACCGGCTCTGTGGAAGGAACCCTGAAGGAAGATGTCAAGGAAACAAACCTTTGACTGAGACCGGAACCAGGTCAGGTTTGCTCCTTGGCTGTCCCGGAACTCAGGATGTTGTCCTTCCTCAGGACATTGGAGCCCTGCTGGACTCACGCTAGCTATCAGTTGGAGGCAGAAGCCCTGATGCCCTTGTCTGGCAGGGCGAGAACTGCCCGGGTCCTGCCCTGTAGGCAGGCGGCTCCCACCCAACAGTGATTGATTTCTTGTGAGAGTGCTGGAAGCCAGGGAATTCCCCCTACCCACTTCCTTCCCCATCACACTTGGGCCCCAAAGAAGCAGAGAATCTGGCATCTTTGTCCAGAAAGTGCCACCCAAAGCTCTAGACTGGAGGATGTAGGCCTGTGGTCAGAGCTGATTCATGGTTCTGCCCCCTTTTTCCATATTCCGGGTGTCCTTCTCCCTGGGCATCTAAAGTTTGGCCAGGTCCCTGATGTGCCTCTTCTGTGCGCTTAGGCTAGGGTTCCCCAAGGGGGTGATTTTGTTCTATGTCTGAAGCCCTAAGGGCACCAGACATTTTCTTACCAGTTCCCCTGGTAGGGAACTGGTAAGGCAGCAGCTGACAATGGTGGAAGTTGGTGTAGACAGAATGTGGTGTCTGCCACAATAGTGGCAGGCTCCCCCTTACCCTCCCCAGCCACTTTCTTTCAGGAAGACAACTATTTTCTATTTTCATGGTATAGACTTGGGAGAAATGGGCAGATAACATAACAGTGAAGTACTGAAGATAAGCACAGAGCCAGAACCAGGCCTGCGGACATTTCTGCTCTCATCTCACTCGGACATAGGTGGCAGCAGCCTGGCCCCAGTTAGGCGGGAGACCTTGCTCCAGGCTTACCTTTGACTTTTGGGTCCCTGTTTGTTGTGGCCTCCTGCCCCTGTCCCACTATCCATACAGACATGCTGAGATTGGCACTTAGCAAAGTAGTTCCAAAGAGAACATTCACAGTTGTATTTGCCCATCCAGCCATCCCTGCTGCACTGGCAATGGGGGGGATTTGGTTAGCTCTCTTCCCTGCTGAAGTCAGGCAGATTCATGGGGCAGCAGAAACCGTGGGGAGAGGTATGATGTGGTGGTCTCTTCCCCTTCTTTTCCTCTCTCACCTGTTCCACTTCTGTATTCCTAAAGCTTTCCATTTCTAATCACTGAGCAGAGATCCCAACCCTACTTCCTTTTTTTGAGCCAGAGTGACCCTGTTACCAGCCAGGGGCTGGGCCCATAGCTTGGAGGCAGGACGTCTTAACTGTAGGTTTACTATCACTTAGTCTCCACCAGGTGCCTGTCTTGTATTAGACATTATGGGGGGTTGGAGACAATATGAATAGACACAGTCTGTTAGAGGCTAGATGAGCATACAGCTAGTTTAATAGTATATGTGAGGATAGGTGCATTACAAATAGATATGTGTAACAGAAATAAATGATGTTTAAGAAGTTGCTTAGCACACAGAGGGCTCACTCCCACAATAATACTTCTTGTGCAATAATGCCGGGGCCCGTGTGACTCCTCAGGGTCACAGGCACATGCAGTCCAAGTCCCCAGGGATGAGAATGTCAAGGAGTGCACAGAGGTGAACCAAGTGGTCATGCTTGGGTTACCAGGGAGTTAGAGCTGAACTTGGAGCAGTAGGTAAAGGAGAGAAAGATGAGAGGAAGGCCTTCCAGGTGGCCTGCAGTGTGCTGGGGGAAGAGGCTGGATCTGTGGGAAGTCACGTGAATTATCAGACAGCTAGGAGACTTCAGGTAGATCATATTTGATTCAGGTGTATGGGGGTGGGGCAGGTGCAGTGATCTGCCCTGTACAGGCATGGCGCTGCTTAGCAGAGAGGCCCAGCCTGACTGGGATAAGGAGGGAATGGGGGAGGGGGAGGAGCTGCTGGCCTGGGTGGGACTAGTCCCTCGAAGCACTGGGCTTTGTTCACTCCCCTATACTTTATTTAACAAACAGTAGTGAATGAAATAAAATGACTCCTGGTCTGACCTGTGTTCTAGATTAGAATAAGGTGTCAACAAGGGGTTGGAACACTTCACTGTCTTAATCAGGAGGTGTGTCATAAGTTAATTTGCTACTAACAATTATATACTGAAATACTGAAAATTTGTAAATTATTTCCTAAAAAATGGGAGCAGTTATCTTTATGCTAATGTCCTCATTCACTGGTATCCTGACTTGGGGAGAAGGGGTAGTTGTAGCACCTACACAGGCTGTGGGAGGTCCAGGATTCTACCATGGATGCACATGGTGCACGAAGGCTGCCCATCTCTCAGGCCCTGGGGGACAAGCAGGTTGAAAGTTGCTGCTTTGGACTGGTGGGTTTAAAACCTTTTGACCTGTCCCATGTTAAGAAAGAAGCACATTTTACAGCATAACCTTATGTGTATATATTATACATAAAATATAAAAGAAACAAAAGCTTCATGAGACATTATTCTTCTTACTTGAAATGAATTCTGATATCTTTTATTCTATTTTTAATCTGTTCATTTTCATTTGAGATAAAGTTAATCTCATTAAATAGGTTCTACAGCCTATGGTTTGGAAAACACTGCTCATCCAAGATGAACCAACTATGAAGGGGAAAAGGGCTGCCATGCCTCTCTGAGCCTTCCTAGTCAGCATAGAGTGTCAGGGTGAAGCCTGAGGGTCCAGTGAGGAGCATATGCACAGTCTAGCCTTTGTCTCCTCTGGGTGCAGGGAGCTTTCAGCCCCATTAACTCAGGTTCTCTCCTTAGAGCTCCATGAACCTGCCTCCTGACAAGGCCCGGCTCCTGCGGCAGTATGACAATGAGAAGAAGTGGGATCTGATCTGTGACCAGGTACAGGGTTTGGGGCAGGGCTGGAAGTGGGGGTTGTGTCTTGGGCTGAACACGGCAGCAGGGGCAGGGCATTGATGCAGCCCCAGAGTCCCTTGAGGAACTCTGGCCTGGATTTATTTGGCCTCAGTCCATGTTCACTTCCTATTCAAAGAGGGCTCTCCTAACAGAGACAGGGCTGGTAAGCCAAGTTCCCCTCTAGCTCCAAAAAGAGCTGTCTTGATGTTCTCCCAATGGGTGGTAGCCTGAAGGAGGTTTGTATAGGTCTGGGGTGTGGGGTTTGGTAGTTTCCTGGGAGAGCCTGTTTCTGCCTTTCCCAGGGTTGAGGGCTACGCCTGGCAGGGTAATCCAAAGGACTACCTATCTCTCCCTCTGCCCCAGATTTGGCAAATAGCAGGGTTTTTCTCATTATTTACAGGCTTCTAGGATTGAGACACCCCAGTCCCCTAGTCTTCTGTTCTCAAATCTCAGAACATGAGGACTGGAAGCTGTCCCTACATGAATAGTGTTTTGAGATGGAAGAGAATATAGAGATTATTACTTAACTCAGAATTGAGAACTAACACCTATGGCCTGGTTCTTTCCCTTGCACACATTTGAATATCACAAATCATGAGTTTCTGAACTCAGACAGCCTGTCTGCATGGCTAGGGGAGTCAGCTTTTGCTTTCTTACTTCTTGAGAGGTGTAGGTACTGGGCACACAGTATAGGCAGTGTGTTTACTCAGCAGTTTACAATGGAGTTTATCAGAAACAAATTTGTTACTTCTTTTCAAGCACGGAACAAGATCATGATAGCTAACTTTAGTGAGTGCTTATTATGGACCAAGCATTTTACATATACTGAAACATCTTGTTTCCTCCTCACAAGAGCCCTCTGGGGAGGGCACTGTTGTGTCTTACAGATGAAGAACCCGAAGCTCCCTGTCTTGCCCCACTCTGGTCAGGGCTCAGGCAGCTGACTCCATCTGTGGGAACGGTTATGCTTGCCTGCCCCCCAAGTCATGCCGCTTGACCTAAGGTAGAATCATGCTTCTACCTTAGCATAGTCCAGTCCAGGTCCTTTCCTGTCCAGGGGAGGCTCATTTCCTTGTATTCTACTTCAAGAGGAGTTGGTGAGCATGGCAAACATCTACTTGGGGTTTGGAGAATAATAGCCTGTTGGTATTGAATTTCTTTAACTGATAACCTCTTGATATTTCCTAGGTCACGTAATTTTAGCTCTTTCTCAAACCTTCCTTTTTTTTCTTTTCATTTCATTTTTAGGGTCTATTTCCTAACATTATATTATTCTCCTGGACCCTTTCTGGCCCCTCAGCTCCCAATTCCTCAGCTATCTCAGTTGTGAGGCCCTCAAGGACCAGAATGCTGAAAGGTTTTCCCTGGGTCAGATGAGGGGGTTGGGCCAAAGTGGGGAGGGCATGGTCCTGTGCCTTGTGTGGAAGGGGATCGAGGGAGGACTTTGCTGAAAGCAGGCTTCAGCTTGAGGTTGCTTGAAATGTTGAACCTTGGGGCCTGGGCCAGGAGCAGAGAGTGTGTTTGCAGTCCTGAGCTCTGTTAACGCTGCAAAACTAGTCCAGTCCCAAGTCCAGGTTCAGGACTAAGAAAGTTGGGTTCTACGAGACCTAGCTCCCCTCCCCTTGGCCTTCCTAACCATCGTCCTCGAGTTGGCTAGCCAGTGAACAGCATTTCCAGTTGTATCTTTATTTTGGGTGCTGTTCACAGCTCTGTAATCCCCACATATTCTTAGAGAGCAGCAGGCTCTTAAAATATTTTTTTGACATAGAAAAACATTTTAGGCTTAGGAGGCACTAACTGGAGGAGGGAAGGATGACAGCAGATGGGAAGTGCCTGAGGATAAGGAAGGGAACCTACAGTTCGGGTGAGATGACAAACACCTTTGGGTGACAACTTTAGGAGGCTGCGTCCCTTCACACTGAACACTGTGAGCGCTCTACTTCCTCATATTCTCCTCAAAACTCTGGGTGTCTGTGCGTACAAGTGTTTCTCTTACAGGAACGGTTCCAGGTGAAGAATCCTCCCCACACTTACATCCAGAAACTTCAGAGCTTCTTGGACCCCACTGTTACTCGGAAGGTGAAGTGTGAGGCAGGGAGGCCCCATCTTGCTGCCCTTTGTCATCCTGTGGGGCTTGGGGACAAATCCTTGGGCTTGGAATGGGACATCTGCTTCCTAGCAATGGGACTGGGTTTTTGGCTTCTGAGGCCATGGGCCGGCATAGCTGGCGAATGACAGAGGGAAGGCCTGCCACTGCCCTTTTGTATTCCTTCCCTTTCTTTGTCTGCCCATTTGTTCTTTAAGTTGGATTGGGGGCCTCCATCGGTGACAGAAAATTCCATGTTTACAGAAGTTCAGGAGGAGAGTGCAGGAGTCAACCAAAGTACTGAGGGAGCTGGAGATCTCACTTCGCACCAACCACATTGGGTGAGTCAGATTTGGCCATCAGAGTCTCTTGGTCTGGCCACTCAGGATCTGGTGTCTCTGGGGGTGATTTGCCGTTGATCTCCCTGCCCTGGGGGTAGAGTTGCCCTTTGAATGGTTTTTGGTTCCTCAGAGCTAAAGACTGTTCCTTTTCTGGCTTTTCTCTCCCATAGCTCTGCCAGCTGTTGACTAGATGCTGCTGGCAAGCTTGGGGCCTCTCCTGGGGTCCTCAGCCTGTGGCTGTGAGTGGAAGACATTCCCACAGCAGCTGAGACTAGAGTCTGCCTGTGGCCTGGGGCTGGGCTAAGGGAGGCCCATAGAAGGCTGGGGATGGGACAGCATATTGCATTGAGTAGCCGAGACCTAGTTCTTGGACTGTTTGGTGCCCAGAAGATTATTCGCTTGATTGTAAGACAATCTTAGTTCATGAGCAGAAGCAGCTTCCTGCAACACCAGGAAAGAGGGTCCAGGAGTTGAATGTCTTCTGTATTCACAGACTCTGATACCGCCAACCCATTGACAGGGCCCCTAGCAACCACGGAGTCATTTTATCCAGTTTCTGAGTGGGGAGCCAGAACTTGCTGAACAAGCAGAGAGCAAATGTATGAGGTACAGTCAAAGATGGCAAAGGTCTTGGTTTTATACAACCCAAAATAGCCAGAGTATATATAGTGAAAGTGAGAGAGTGTGTACACAAAGGACAGTGAGGGACCCCTGATGGAAACTGAAAGCAGGGTTACAGTCCTGACCGAAGGGCCTGGCACAAATATTGAGGGCTTGCATGAGTGAGAAGTTGAGCCTGGGTGGGGGTGGATGCCAACCCCAGGATTCTGGGCTTCCTGAGGGGAGGGGTGGAAAGAACCAGATGACATCATCTGCCATTCCCCTCCTGCCCTCAGCAGCTGCCTCCTTGCCCACCTGCAGGCTGGGCCTGCCCAGGACTCTTAGGCTCCCTATGTGTAGCCAGCTGCTGCAGCACAGGGAAGTGGCCCAGGAGAGAACAGGAAAGGGAGAGTTCCTGGCTTTGGTAGCTGGCCAGAGTTGGCTCCCACACCTCATCTGTGAACCACACGTTGAAAGCTGACCCACTAGGAAATGGGTAACTGAGCCTCCACCTTTGTTTAGTGAATCCTCACTGAAGGAAAAACTGGCAGGGCCTTGTCAGCTACCCTGATAAGTTAAGTGACACAGATAGCAGCTCTGAACACCGCTGCCATCTTGCACTCCTCCACAGGACCTTTCCTCCCTGCTTCCTTCCCTCTCGGGCCTTCCTGTCTTCCTTATGAAGTCTTGCTGTGTGAGAGTGGCATTTGCTTTTCTCAGGAGAGGGCCACAGAGCAGTGTGTGACAGTCCCCTCTGCCTGCCCCTTCTACCTGGTGCCTGCCCCTCTGGCCACAGGCCAGGAGCTGGGGCTAGAGCAGCATGGCTCCCAGGCTTGGGGCCTCTTGGCAGTTGGCACACAAATTAGATGCCTGGAGTTGCTCCTTGGCTCCTAGGGAGCAGCTTATCGTCTGGTGTTTTAGGAGCTCCTGTGATCTGTGGCTTCTCCGGGTAGAGTTACATGGGAGGGCCAGGCTCCTTCCCGGATTTCTGGGCAGGAAATTTGTCAGGCTGTCAGGCTGAGATGTGGGTGCTCCAGGGCACTAGGAGCCCTGCGCAAGGTGGGGAGTGAAGGAATCACGGCCTGATCAGCCCCAGGGCCTAACAGAAGCTGGGTGTGCAGGGACAGCTCCATGGGAACTCAGGCCCTGGAGCCGGTGGCTGGGAAGTGGGATTCCAGAGCCTCTCCAGCTCCTCCTTTCTCTGGTTTGTATTGGTTTCTCCGCCTTGCCTGGTGCCCTTTAACCTCTCCTCAAAGTGTCAAGATCCCGAAAATAGCAGTGTAGACTCAGACAGGAAATGAGAAGGGGGTGGGGAGCTGGAGAGCAGACAGACAGGAAACGGGAGGCCTGTCGGCCCCCAGAGAGGAAGCTAACTTCAGGCAGCTCCAGTGTCAGCCAGCCTCAGCTGGGTCTGGTGCTCTAGCCCAGCCTCCCTGTAGCCCGGGGTGTGGCCAGCAAACAAGGCGCTGGTGTTCCGGCTATGAGGGAGAAGCGAGGGAGAAGCGGGCGCTGCCCAGCTGTTGGGCACAGCTGGCTTATAAAGACCCCCAGATGTTCTGAGGGAACCAAGCACTCAGGAGTCTTGTGTGTGTGTGTGTGCTGTGCAGTGAAACTGCCGTGTATAGTCCCCCTAAAATCGGCTCTTGAACTTCCTTCCAGGGACATCTTAGCCCAAAAGGCCTGAAGACAGAAGGGTAGAAATGCCCTGGACCTTTGTCTTTACCTCCTGCCTTTCTGCTTAGAGGGGCCCAATACTTTAATCTGGCTCTGAGTGGTCATAGCCATTCTGGAGTTATTTGAGTTCCTGACTGTTCCCCATCCTTTTCCTGCTCTGCCAAGCTCACCCTGACTAAGTCAGAACTCCCTCTTCACTCACCGTGTCCCAGAATACCTCTCCTTTCCCTTTGGCCCTGCACACCCCTAGACCCTTCCCATCAGTCTTTTGACTGAGACTTTGGTCAAATCGGGGATCTGCTGGCCTCTGTTGGGCACAACTCTGCCAAGTGCCTGTGGTAAATGCTTTTGATAAGCTTCCCCTGCCCCCGGTCCAGTAAACACCAAGCAAGGCCTGTGTACCCAGCCTCATGTACCAGACACAAAGGACATAGGAATGATTGACCAGACCCTGGTCCTTTGGAAGAGAGTTCCTGAAAACTTGTTTGACTGACATGGTATTGGAAGACCTGACTCTTTCTCCACCCTGGCTCTGGCCTAGGGGAGGTCTAGGCCAGTGCTGCGACCGTGGATGAGTCTGCCGTGGGTATTGATCTTCACAATTTTCCCAGCCTGGTGCTAATTTCCGGAGGATCCAGGAGGAGATGCTGTTGGGTCAGAGGCTCCGGGCCATCCTCACCCTTGACCCTCTTTAGTGATCCCTACCTCTATGTTCCCTTTACCTGCAGGTGGGTACGAGAATTTCTGAATGATGAAAACAAAGGCCTGGACGTGCTGGTGGATTACCTGTCCTTTGCCCAGTGTTCCGTTATGTGAGTACCACCCTGGGGCTAGGGTTGGGAACCAGTGAGGGAACACACAGTCCCATTCTGATCTGATGAGGAAGGGGGAGATTGCAGCAGTGAAGATGGAAATGGGAGCCCCAGGCCCCGAGGGAAGAGCCCGGCAGCAGTGTGGGGATGGACAGGCAGCCAGTGGGTGTCGAGGATCAGTGAAGAATGTCAAGTGGCTGGAGTAGAAGTTGTGTTTTGGGGAGCAGGAGGAGAGAGATTTGAAAAGAGAGCCCAGAATCAGAATCCCAAGGTTCCAGACTCTGGGAACAGTCAAGGGAACGTCCTGGCTTCTGGGAGAGATGCCTGGTGGGATTCATTTGCCTTTGGAGACTTGAATCTTCAGGAAGCTCCTTTGGGTCTCCAGATGTGAGAGGGTTACTCCAGGTCATTGCTGAAGAGCCCCAGGAGCAGTGAGCATGACCTTTGACCCAGGCTGAAAATGAAGCATTCAGGGGCCTTTTTCAAGCAGGTTGAGGGCTCCGAGGCAGCCAGAAATAAATTAGTGCAGATGAGAAGGCAGTGTAGGGTAGTGCAAAGAACCAGGGCTCCCGAGTATGACAAAGCTGGGTGTGGGCATCAATTCTGTCCTTTACTGTCTGTGTGACCTCAAGCAAGTTTGCATCCTCTTATATAAAATGGGATCCATGTTCCAGGCATGCTGTAAGATTAGACAGTAATGTGGGTAAAATACTTAGTGGTTTGAAACGTACTAAGTCTATACTGTGGTAGCTGTTTTGTTGTTAATTATTATTCAAGGCGGTGTCACCTACCATAATCACCTGAATATATGGAAAGAGGGAATACAGTGATCCTTCACAGGTGATCAACACAGTCAGACTTGAACTTAAGCCCTAGGGTGACCAACATCCCAGTTTGCTGGTGACTTTCCCCAGTGTCAGCACCAAAGTCCCACTGGGGAACTGCTCAGCTCCGGACCCAGCCCAGTATGGGCTTGCATTCCCTTGCTACTGCCTTGCCTCTAGCTGCTCTCCTTTGTCCAGCAGGTCTCCACAGGGGCTCAAACTAATGCCTTTCCCAGGTTTGGCCTCTCTATCACTTTTTCCAGGTCATCCCCTGTTAAACCAAGAGTGGCCCACTCCCCCTTCCGGTCCCCACAGAAGTCATGCCTTGTGATCCTCCTATCCCTTTAAAAGCCATTCTTTTTATAGAAAGAAATGAAAAACATTTGCTGAAGTGATTTTTTTAAACTCAGAACTTTTATAGTAAAAAGATGTAGATCATTTTCCCAAATAAGCCTATCTTGTTTGAAAAGCAAACAAATCCCAGCTGCTCTAAACCCAAACACACTGGAACCTCAGTATTGTAGTGTCCACAGAAGTACCTTTGACTCTGTTTTTAGAAGAAAGACTTGGGATGGGGGGCAGAGGGGGTGGAGGAGAGAGAGTGTGTGTTTTGAGAAGGGTTGAAAGGAAGAGGGTGAAGCCAAGTAGAGTTTGAGTGAAGGTATTTACTTGTAAACAGCATGTACCAGTGCTAGGGAATACTGTTATTGATGGAGAGGAGCCACTGGCAAGCTGACTCGCTGTCAGGGAGACTCTGCTATCTCCTTGAGAGCCCCATTAAACATCTGATTACTGGGACTCTGAAGCTGCTCCTACTTCCTTTGGAACATTCAGGCATCTGCAGATATCACTTCCTACCTCAGAAGGCCTTCGCCTCTGTGCCTTGGTGGTGGGGCTGTGTGTGTCTGCACAGAAGGATCCTTGGGAGAAGAACCTGTAGGAGATGCTTGTTTGGTCCTTAATGACCTACTGTGGGGAAGAGGACAGGAAAAAGGAGCAGGGGCTTGTTTGTCAGAGAGGGTAGATCCTGACGTAGGGATGTGTAAGGGAGAAGATCCCACAGCTTTATGATCTTGAGCTGTTCTTCTTGCCCTGGCCACACTCCCAACTGCTAATGGTGGGAAACGTCTTGTCCCAGAAGCAGGAAGTGACAAACAGAGAAACCATCCCAACTCCTAAAGGGACTAAGGACCCCAGTCCATACCTTCCCCTAGGGAAGCTGAAGCCCAAGAGGCCTCTGTACCAGAAAAAAACTAGAAGCCTCAAGCAGAACCACAGAAAACTGGGTCAGTAAGACCCAGTGCTAGGATGGGACTGTGGTGCTCCTCCTAAACATAGAGATGTCCCATTCAGGGTTTGCCAGAATCCCCATTCTCTTCCATTCAGACCTGCACTGATGAGCCTGATTCTGAACTGGTTGGGCCCTCTCAGGTCACTGAGAGGCCCCTTTGGCCACTGTCATTTGCCAACTGGCAAGACCTGCAGTTGGCCTGTTCCCCACCACTCCTCCGCAGGGCAGATTCTCCGTGGGAGCCACAGCTTGTCTGAGATGTCCCATCTCAGGATGGGAGTGCAGAAAGATTGCCAGCTCCCCATGTCCCTTTGAGCCCAAGGGGAAGTTACTCCGCCCAGGATAGCCTGGCCAATGGGGAGGCCTCTGTCCCCACCCCAGCTCCTCAGATCCCCCTCCTGGTTGCTTCCTGCACCCATTCTGCCCATGTCCTGTGTTGGTTGCTCTCCTGACCAGGGTTGAGTCTCTGCTGCCCAGCTCTGCTTTCTCTTCTTGCTACCCTTGCTTCTTGTTGCCCTAGAGGTCTACAGGGAGGGGGTGGGCTCGCCAAGGGGCTTGGCACTGAATTTCTCCTGTGTGCGCTTGTGTCCTTTCCTGCTCCAGGTTTGACTTTGAGGGCCTTGAGAGTGGTGACGATGGTGCATTTGACAAACTCCGGTCCTGGAGCAGGTCCATTGAGGACCTGCAGCCGCCCAGCGCCCTGTCAGCTCCCTTCACCAACAGCCTCGCTCGCTCTGCACGCCAGTCTGTGCTCCGGTACGTGCGCTCACTCTGCCGCCTGCCTCCCACCCCAGCCCCCAGTCCTGCTCCGGTGACTGCGGTGAGTGCTCACGCCACTCCCTCCGCTCTCGCTTCCAGGCTCAGCTCTCTTGCCCTCTGCCTGCCAGTCTGTTTCTGGTCTGTCCTCTCTGTCTCCTTGACTCTACCCAGCGATCTGTCCTGGGTAAGTATGTGGCCTCAGCTGTGCCCACCCCACCTGGGGTTCCAGCTCTCCCTTCTCCTCGCCCCCTCTCTGGGGCCCCCTCTGTTCCTCATTGTTACTCTGCCATTCCTCCTGGCCTCTTGGGCAGGGCTTGCCCTTACCCAGGTTCTCTGGTCTTCACTGGGTGACCCAGCTCCTGCCCTCATGTCTGTTTCCCTCTGGCTCTGCATTCTGTCCCATCAGCTGCTTAGACACCAGCTCCCAGCCAGTGTGCCCTCCGCTCATCTTCTCTTCACATCTTTCTTTAGGCCTTTTCTTTCCAAGGCTGCCATGTGTTCATTTGTCTGCACTATCTTAAAAACTGTCCTGCCCAGAGGCAGGTAGATGGACCAGATGACTTTTCAGAGCCACTCCTACTCACAGAGGCTTTTCTGAGCGGGCTGGGTGGCGGGGGTCCTACGGCCCTTCCTGTGATCTCTGTCCTCCTCGTGGCCATGCTTCTCTCCTGGCCTCCTTTGGGTCCCTCTGACCCTGTTCATCATTCTAGTTATGCATGAGCACAGGCCATTTGTGCTTCCTCTTTCTTTCATGATACATCATTGGGGACAAAGCCAGATGTAGCTCCCCAGTCTTCCTAAAGCCTTTGGGGTCTGCTCTGCCTTTTCTGGGACATACAAATGGTATGGGAGCCAAGGTGCTCCTGCCCCAGGGAAAGTGTGGAAGGTGCAGTGACAGACGGAAGAGGAAGGAAGGCTCAGATGAACATCTCCCTGGGCCCATCTCAGGGACTACAAAGGCCTACATACCTACCGTTGTATTTGGAAGGACCTCTGGGCTTAGGATGGTTTCGGCACTGATTATAAAGCTGGGATCCTGGGTAGTTACTGACAAAGGTCTGTTCCAGGCAAAACTGGACAGCTACATGTAAGAGAATGAAACTGGATTACTGTCTAACCCCATACACAAAAAAGTAAACTCAAAATGGTCAAAGACCTGAATGGAAGTCATGAAACCATAAAACTCTTAGAAAAAAACATAGGCAAAAGTCTCTTGGACATAATCATGAGCAACTTCTTCATGAACATATCTCCCCAGGCAAGGGAAACAAAAGCAAAAATGAACAAGTGGGACTATATCAAACTAAAAAGCTTCTGTACAGCAAAGGACACCATCAGTAGAACAGAAAGACATCCTACAGTATGGGAGAATATATTCATAAATGACATATCTGATAAGGGGTTGACATCCAAAATATATAAAGAGCTCACGCACCTCATCAAACAAAAAGCAAATAAGCCAATTAAAAAATGAGCAGAGGAGCTGAACAGACACGTCTCCAAAGAAGAAATTCAGGTGGCCAACAGGCACATGAAAAGATGCTCCACATCGCTAATCATCAGAGAAATGCAAATTAAAACCACAATGAGATACCCCCTCACACCAGTGAGGATGGCCGCCATCCAAAAGACAAACAACCACAAATGTTGGCGAGGATGTGGAGAAAGGGGAACCCTCCTACACTGCTGGTGGGAATGTAAACTAGTTCAACCATTGTGGAAAGCAGTGTGGAGGTTCCTCAAAAAACTCAAAATAGAAATACCATTTGACCCAGGAATTCCACTCGTAGGAATTTACCCTAAGAATGCAGCAGCCCAATTTGAAAAAGACATACGCACCCCTATTTTTATCGCAGCACTATTTGCAATAGCCAAGAAATGGAAGCAACCTAAGTGTCCATCAGTAAATGAATGGATAAAGAAGACGTGGTATATATACACAATGGAATATTATTCAGCCATAAGAAGAAAACAAATCCTACCATTTGCAACAAGATGGATGTAGCTAGAGGGTATTATGCTCAGTGAAATAAGCCAAGCGGAGAAAGACAAGTATCAAATGATTTCACTCACCTGTGGAGTATAAGAACAAAGGAAAAACTGAAGGAACAGAACAGCAGCAGACTCACAGAACCCAGGAATGGACTAACAGTTACCAAAGGGAAAGGGACTGGGGAGGATGGGTGGGAAGGGAGGGACAAGGGGGGAAGAGGGGCATTACGATTAGCACACGTAATGCAGCGGCGGGGGACACGGGAAAGGCAGTATTTACAGAGAAGACAAGTAATGATTCTATAGCATCTTAGTACGCTGATGGACAGTGACTATAGTGGGGTATGTGGGGGGGACTTGATAATAGGGGGTCTAGTAACCATAATGTTGTTCAAGTGATTGTACATTAACGATACCAAAATAAAAAATAAAAATAAAAAAACAAACAGAAAGATGGAAAGGAAGAAAATGGACCCAAAGGCATGCTGCCCTGCTGGATTAGGTGCTGGAGATTATGAGGTTTTTTTCCCTTAGTTTCTCTTTTTTCCAAATTTCCTTTAATATGCTTATATTGCTTTTTTTTCCCGCTTTCAATATATTTATTTTATATTGCTTTTTTAATATTACTTTTATAATGAAAAATATAAATTCAATAAAATCATAATAACCAAAAAAAAAAAAAAGGTCTGTTCTAGGAAAGTGAAACCAGCTGAGCACCCTGCCCCTGCACCCTCTCTCTCTGGGTCGCCAGTACAGTGTCCTCCATCCCCCTTTGCTGCTTCTGCTGCTGAGGGGCAGCCTGCCATCTGAGGGACGGTGAGCACTCCCAGACCCTTCACCAGCAGCCCCCCTCCTCCAGGTATAGCACTCTTCCTGGGCGCAGGGCCCTGAAGAACTCCCGCCTGGTGAGCCAGAAGGATGATGTCCACGTCTGCATCCTTTGTCTCAGAGCCATCATGAACTATCAGGTAAGGGGCTCACTAGCCATGTTGTTCTGCTTCTTTTGCCTTATCTTCCTAACCAGGAGAGCTGGGAGGGACCAGTTGTAAAAGACAAGTTTGCTGGTGGGCCTACAGTCAGGGAGGTCCAGCTGGGATCTGCCTTCCACACCATCAAGGCCTCCCCTCCTCCTGTCCTTTTCCCCTTGCTACAGTATGGATTCAACCTGGTCATGTCTCACCCCCATGCTGTCAACGAGATTGCACTCAGCCTCAACAACAAGAATCCAAGGTGAGTTCCTTCCCTTCGCTTGCCTGCCCCCTCTGCCCAGGCCCTGGAGAGCTGGGCTCTACTTGTCCCTGATGAGGAGTTCTGCCCAGCCTTGGGGTCCCGTGGCCTGGGTCAGTGCCTTAGTTCATCTCCCTCACCTCTGCTGGAGGAGGAGGAATGTTCATGGCATCCCTCTGGCCCACCCAGCTTGGTGAGGGAGCAAGCCTTCTTTCCCAAACCCATCCTCTCCCCTCACCACTGAGGCTAGTTCCACTCCCTGGAAGGACTCCCCAGTGGTGGACGTGAGCTGGGAGGTAGCCAAGCAGGGAGCTAGGGTGTGAATCTTCCTTCTTCATCCCTTAGGACCAAAGCCCTTGTCTTGGAGCTTTTGGCAGCCGTGTGTTTAGTGCGGGGAGGTCACGAAATCATTCTTGCTGCCTTTGACAATTTCAAAGAGGTCAGTCTTCTGCATTTGTGGTGTTTGTGTGTGTGTGTTTGGAAGGAGGAGGTGCGGAGCCAGGTGGGTAAGCAATTTCCTGTGAACTCACACATCCCAGTGATTTTAACATCCCAGTGCTTAGCTAAGTGGCCTGCCCCCCATTTTTGTTTTTGTTTTTGTTTTTGTTTTTGTTTTTAACCAAAACCTGAACTTCATTCTTACCAGATCTTATGCTAGGAAAACTCCTGGATTAGTCAGCTAAGGATGCCCTCAGTTGAGGAATATAGTACAGTGGTTCTAAATTGGCCATCCATCAGAATACCTGAAGATCCCTGGGAGGCCTGGGTGTCTGTGCTCCAACAGGCTCTCCAGGTGGTCCTGAGGCAGTGAACCCAGGGCAGATATATCTGCAGTAGGAGGAGAAGGCAAGCAAGGATCCTCCTGGGTTGTAGGCTGTTATTGGTGGAGGAGAGGGAGTTCTACTCGGAATTTCCCCAGTCTCTGAGCCTGGCTCTGAAACCCCCCATCTCCTTGAACATAGGATTCCTCGACATGCAGCCACAGTTGCTGGTCCCACCCCTTCCTCCTCTTTGGACTTCTTCCTAGCATTCATTGTTTGAGCCAGGAAATGGTTCTTTCTCCTTGAAGCCAGAGACTCAGAGGAATCTCTGGACTCCTCTCAGCCCTGGGGCTTTCCTGCAGCCTGGCCTTTCTCCTATGTCCCTACTAGGACCTCAGTCTCCTGCCTCAGCCATGGCCCCCAGCCTTCCTTCTTCCTCCTTGCTTCCTTCAGTAACTCTACAGCAGCAGACCCCTGTGTCTCTTCTTGGCCTGCCCCTAGAGGCACCTAAATCTCAAGACTAAGGACACAGGCTTTACTGAGCTCCCTCAGCAAGTTGGTGGGGGCCAGGGACCCAGGGCAGATGCCAGGCCTCAGGCTGTCTTCTATTTGTGTCTCAGATGGCTCATTGCATAGGAAGAGTTGTGGTTAAACATGGTTTGAACCAGTCCTTTTGCCTTTATGATGTCCTTGGGAGCCAGGGCTTGGGTTCTCCATGGTGCAGATCTTTTCACTGAGAAAGTTTGCACATTCAGGTATGCAAGGAGTTGCACCGCTTTGAGAAGCTGATGGAGTATTTCCGGAATGAGGACAGCAACATCGACTTCATGGTGAGGAACTAGACCCGGGTCAGGCCCATGCCCAGCAGGGCCACACGCTCCTGAGAACAGGGGTCAGGCCAGCAGTGTATTCTGATACTCCATATAGAACCTAGAATGATTCTCTCTACTCAGTAAATGCTCCTGTCCTCTTGCCTACCCCAGAGAGGTTTTTAAAATGTTAGGACATTTTTGTGTCTTGGGCCTACCCCCTTTTCTCCTTTTTGTGGCCCTACCATCCATGATTTGGATCCTTTCTAAGTTGCTTTCCTTTTCCGAAACTTTTTCTCTATCTTCTCTTCCATTCAGTCTAAGGTCTTCAGCTAAGTAGGGTTTCTCAAGAAATATCTGCCTATATGCAAAGGAAACCAGAGAGCTGCACATTCACATTTCATTTACATACATTTCTCATGTAATTTATTGTCTTCATACACTGGATGTTAAGTTTGACATTTTTAAGTTAAAATACTCCTATAGGGCTCCCCGAAAGTTCTACTTAACTTTTTCATTCACTCCTTTTGATTATCCAGCTGATGATACTGGTCCTAATAGCAGTCTACCCTCCCTGTCTCTTGGGTCTCTCCTTGGTCTTCCTGTTTCTGTCCATCCGGGCTGCTGCTTCCCCAGGTGGCCTGCATGCAGTTTATCAACATCGTGGTGCACTCAGTGGAGGATATGAACTTCCGGGTCCACCTGCAATATGAGTTTACCAAGCTGGGGCTGGAAGAGTTCCTGCAGGTGAGCAGGGCTTTGGGGCAGAAGACCAGCTTAACTGTATCATCCCAAAGGTATTTCTTTTACAAGAGCCTAGTCATGGATGCTCCCAGAACCCTGCCTGTCTTCTGTGTCCTGGGACTCAGGCCCTCCTGCAGAGGTCTCCCCGATCTGACATGGCTGCAGTAGGGACTCCCTGGGTCTTATGCTCTAGGACGAGGTTGAGGAGAGTGACGAGGAAGGGCTGTCCTTCCTAGGCGGCTCTCCCAGCTCCCGCTGTCTCTGCTGCTCCCCAGAAGTCCAGGCACACAGAGAGCGAGAAGCTGCAGGTGCAGACCCAGGCGTACCTGGACAACGTATTTGATGTGGGAGGGCTGTTGGAGGATGCTGAGACCAAGAATGTGGCCCTGGAGAAGGTTGAAGAGCTGGAGGAGCATGTGTCACACGTAGGTGGTCCTCTTTTGCTGCTGCTGAAAACCCTGGGGAGGATGGGGAGAGGAAGGGAAGTCTGAGTTCCAAGAATCCTGCTGTCTACTTGCCTCCAAACTGAGCCCCAGGGAAGCCTCAGAACACACTGGGGCTCTCTGGAGCCTGCTCTGGCTAAGGCCTTGGGCCATACACTGATTGGAACACACACTGACCTCCGGGACTGGGGGTGAAGTGGCCTCAGGCTCTAGACAGTCAGATGTGGCCATTTGCCTTGTACTGTTTCACATGGTCACAGATCCTGAGCTCATCAGAGTGTTGTAGGGAAGCCACCAGGACAAGCTGCCTTTGGAGCCCTGGGTGGAGGGGTTGGGCCCAGGTCCTGACTGGGGTTCAGGCTGTGCTGAGTGCCCAGGCAGTAGGACCAGTTCCGAACCTGCCCTTCCTATCCTACAGCTCACAGAGAAGCTTCTAGACCTAGAGAATGAAAACATGATGCGTGTGGCAGAACTAGAGAAGCAGCTGCTGCAACGGGAAAAGGAATTAGAGAGCATCAAGGTACCAAGCAGTCTGGGAAGGGAGTCCCTGACTAGGACTGGGTGCCAGGGCCTGAGGATCTTGCTTTTCTTCCCTGAGTTGTGTCAAGTCCTCAAGAATCCAGATCTGGATTCACTGTTGAGGCACTCAGATTGAGGGTGGGCTGATGATTTCACCCCATTTTTTAGCTGGACAGGGAAGCTGAAGCCAGAGTGGACTGGACACACAGAAGAGGGCCTGGGAGCAGATGGGGCCCCGTGGGCACCTCTAGAATCCAGGCCTCCTCCCACCATCCCATCCCATTGCCTTTCCCTCCCCTGGGCCTCTTGTGCTTCCCCCAGCCTGTGTAATAAGTAGGCTCAGAGCAGCCCAGCTACTCAGGGCTATTTTTTAGGATATCCACCAGGTTTTCTAAATCAGGGGAGTAGGGCTTCCTCATAGTTCAGTGTCTTCTCTGGCCCTCCACTGACTTGTCATTAGTTATAAATGCCCCAACCTACCTTTTCTTCATGCGGCTGCTCATTAAAGAGAAGGAGGAGGCCTTCCAGCACCAGTGCCACTTGGAGCCTAGTGACTGGGGCATGGATTCGGTGGGCGGCGAGGCCCCAGCCCGGGCAGACCCTGCAGAGCTTCCAGAGGAGCACAGTTTCACTGGCTTCATTGATCTCAGTACCTTTCTGCCAGGCCCCTTCTAAGAGTCTGAAGTGCTGTATTGGGCATGTGGAGGGTACAGAGATGGCTAAGGTAGGGTCTTGTCCACGGGGGCTTCCACTTGGATGATCATACAAGGCCAAGTGAAACAAGAACACATAGGACTGACAGCAGCCATAGCAGGCTGGCAGTGGATCAGGGCAGTGGCAGCCTTCCTACCTGGGTCTTGAGGGACCTGTGAGACTAAGGCTGGAGCAGAGAGGAAGGACATTTCAGTGTGCCAGCGGCTGGGCCGGCTCCTCTGCATCCATTTTGTTCTGCTGTGTTCCAGCTTCTCCTGGCTCCCATCCAGGTTTCTGCTGCTCTCTGCCTCTGGGCAACCTCCCAGAGACTCTAGTTGAGAGACCCCTAGGTAGAAAGTCTCATTTCCAGGGGCAACAGCTGCTGCACCTTTGGCTCCCTTTCCTTAATGGCACTGTCTGCCCAATAGGAGACTTATGAGAACACAAGCCACCAGGTGCACACACTACGGCGGCTCATTAAAGAGAAGGAGGAGGCCTTCCAGCGCCGATGCCACTTGGAGCCCAGTGCCCGGAACCTGGAGTCGCTGGGTGGCGAAGCCCTGGCCCGGGCAGGCCCTGCCGAGCTGAGTGAGGGTGTGCTACCCTCCGACCTAGAGCTTCTGGTTCCAGCCCTGCCCCCAGAGGAGGCCCTACCTCTGCCTCCTCCACCGGCTCCTCCCTTGCCCCCTCCACCACCCCCCTTACCAGGTATGTAGGACCCTAGGAGCCAAGAGGGGCAGCCCCATTGTGGGGCAAGACCAAACCCCAGTCAGCAGTGTCTCCTGCAGGGAGAAGCTGCGGACGTGGCTTGAAGGAGGTAAAGTCAGGTGGAGGGGGTTGAGGGAGGCTCAAGTTGGGAAGGATGTCTAAGGGCAGGCGTGGATCTGTTTGAGGGATCGTAAAGGCACTGTTCCTGACTCCTGTGAACACAGCCAAAGAGAGGGCTTAGACCAGAGCAGGAGAGAGTGGGTCAGAGACTAGCAAGACCTGCCCCGTCAGAGTAGGACCCCTGGTTGCCGCTTGGGCAGGGAGTCCGTGCAGCCTCTTTCCTTGAGAGTCTTTACGGAGAGGTGGACTGGCAGAGGGGAGGGGACCTCTGAAGATTCTCTTGGCCCCCGGGCCACTGCCATATTTCTCTTCTTCCAGACAAGTGTCCCCCAGCCCCACCTCTCCCTGGTGCTGCTCCCTCTGTGGTGTTGACAGTAGGCCTGTCAGGTGCGTGTCCCCAGGGCTCTGGGCAGGGCTGCTGGGACCCGGGGAGTGTGTCCTTGGTTCCTGCTTCACTGATCCTCCTTCCAAATTAGCCATTCGAATCAAGAAACCTATCAAGACCAAGTTCCGGCTGCCTGTCTTCAACTGGACAGCACTGAAACCCAACCAGATCAGTGGCACCGTCTTCAGCGAACTTGATGATGAGAAGATCTTAGAGGTAGCAGGATCTGGGGCCCTGAGGGTTGGGGTTGGGGGAGATTTTAGTCAAATATCCTGGCCTTGGAGAGCTCTCACACTCAGCCTCCATGAACAGCGCTGAGCCAGTGCTGGGTGTGCTGCTGGGGGACCTCTAGAAGTCTGAGAGCACAGCACTTCCCTTCTCGTTAACTCCCACCAGGACCTTGATCTGGACAAGTTTGAAGAACTGTTCAAGACGAAAGCCCAGGGCCCTGCCCTTGACCTCATCTGCTCCAAGAATAAGACAGCTCAAAAGGCTGCCAGCAAGGTGACCCTGTTGGAAGCCAATCGTGCCAAGAACCTGGCCATCACCCTACGCAAAGCTGGGCGCTCAGCTGAGGAGATCTGCAGGGCCATCCACACGTGAGTCTCCCTCCCACTGACCTTTCCCTGGTCCCCAGGCAGTTGGCAACTCAGTTCTTCACCTACGATCCTGGCCTTCCCTGGATTCCAGGGCATCAACAAAACCACCTCACACCCCTCAGTCATCCACTGGCTTGGCTAGAACTTAGGGGATCCATGCTGTGTGCCAGGCACTGAGAGAGGTGCTGGAGATTCAGCCCAGACCGTCACTCAAGGAGCTCCCGGCTAATGGGAGCAGTCCAGCAACACTGGGCGATAACCACCAGGGCGATGGAGGCACAGGCAGCTTTGGGAGAACAAGGGAGGGCCAGGTAGCTGAGATTGGCGATCAGGAAAGGCATTTTAGAGGTGATAATCTCTCTCACGTGCAACCTGAGGGAAATTTATGAAGTCCAGTTCAGGGTCTGGGGAGAAGCATGGTGCCCTGGGTACTGAAAAATGACTGCGGCTTTAGTGTAGGGGGTGAGTAGAAGGGACGGGGTAGAAAGGTGGGCAGAAGTCTTGCAGGCTGGGCTTCCTGAGCCGTGCTCAGATGTTAAAACTTCTCCAGAGGGGCAGAGGAAAGACACTGAAGGGCTTTACAACAGGCCATGGAATGTTCTCATAGGACTGTTGCCGGCGCTCTGACAGACGAGGGAATGAGTATTCTATGACTGCTGTGTCCTGCTCAGAACCCCTTCTGTCCTTTAAGATGCTGAAGAATAAAGGGCTGATAGGTGATCAGGGCAAATGCGAGACCTGAGGTTGTTCCTCCCCACCACACAGGTTTGACCTACAGACACTACCGGTGGACTTTGTGGAATGCCTGATGCGCTTCCTGCCCACGGAGGCAGAGGTGAAGCTGCTGCGGCAATATGAGCGGGAAAGGCAGCCGCTGGAGGAGCTGGCGGCCGAGGACCGCTTCATGCTGCTCTTCAGCAAAGTGGAGCGGCTGACCCAGCGGATGGCTGGCATGGCCTTCCTGGGCAACTTCCAGGACAACCTGCAGATGCTCACACCGGTACGGAGCCCACCCAAATCATGGTCGTCTGCCACTGTCCCTCAACCCTCTACCTGCTAGTCACCGCCCCTGCCCTACCAGTCCTTCCAAGCCAGTCCTGACTTTGCCCCGTCATGGCCTGGGGTTTTTCACTCTATCTTGCCTTCCAGCAACTCAATGCCATCATTGCAGCCTCCGCCTCCGTCAAGTCCTCTCAGAAGCTGAAGCACATGTTGGAGGTGGGGAAAGGTTGTGGGGCAGGAGGGTGCTGGTGGTTCCCAGGTCCTGGGTGGGAGCCTGGGGCTACACAGAAGAGGAGGGAGCCCTCAGGGCATGGCCTGACCTCCATCCACACACCTTTTGGACAGATCATCCTTGCTTTGGGGAACTACATGAACAGCAGCAAGCGGGGAGCTGTGTATGGCTTCAAGCTCCAGAGCCTGGATTTGGTAAGACGACAGGGGCAACACAGGGTCAGGGATCCTGAGGGGCAGCAGCCGGGAGCCAGGCTGTTCAGCTCTCTTGCATTACCCACTGCGCCCCTCTCCCAGCTGCTGGACACCAAGTCCACTGACAGGAAGATGACACTGCTGCATTTCATCGCCTTAACAGTAAAGGAGAAATACCCAGACCTGGCTAACTTCTGGCATGAGCTACACTTTGTGGAGAAAGCTGCAGCAGGTGAGGGGAGCCTGGCCCAGCAAGCCTGCCCTCATGTCCAGCCCAGGACAATCCCAGGAAGCTATGAGGAGAGGCACCTCTTGGGTCCCTTTGTGTTTTCTTCTTTCTGACCACTTCAAAGCTTTCCACTGGGGCCATGGGCAGGGGCCACCCCAGAGGAAGCCTTCTTGTAGGCACCAGGCCCAGCCCAGCCCTCCCACCGGAGTGCGGTAGGAGCAGGCAGAGGAAGGCAACAGTGGTTCTTCACTACTAACTCCCTCAGAGTCGGCCCCAGAGACTGCATTTCTCCATGATGCACTTGAAGTGCTTAGAAAAGCCATAAAGCCCCCACAGACAAAAGGTAGCTGTTATTTCTGCCCCACCCAAGAAAATGGAGGCAGCTCCGTTTTGGAGACCAGCACTCTCTCTGGCTTGCCTTCCTGTGCTGCCCGGCTCTCTTGAGTCCTGAGCTCACAGCCTCCATTCCTTTTCCTTGCCCCTGTGAGAGCCTGGCTAGCTGGGCATGCCCCTTTCTGCACCTTCCTGGGTAGTTCAAGAAGCAGGGGTATGAGAACCCAAGCAAGTCCATGCTGGGGGGGAGGGCCAGAGTTTGCTGTCGCCCTGGGCTGGGAGGTGGACATGTGGGGCCCTGCACAGGCCTCAGCCCAGGCTCTGGTGACCACAGTGTCCCTGGAGAACGTGCTGCTAGATGTGAAGGAACTAGGCCGGGGCATGGAGTTGATTCGGCGGGAGTGCAGCATACATGACAACAGCGTCCTTCGGAACTTCCTTAGCACCAACGAAGGCAAACTGGACAAGCTCCAGCGTGATGCCAAGACAGCTGAGGTGAGCACAGGGTGGAGGCTGGTGGAGACAGCCAGGGCCACGGCACACCTCTAGGAGGGCTTAGTTCTGGTTCTTGGAATACAGAACTTGCATCCGGCGGCTGTCGGGCTGTGTGCGGGGGAGAAGGCCCACGGGGTGGCAGGCCACTGCCTCTGGAGACGCGCACACCAAGGAGCTCTGGGAGTCCTGGACTCTTCCCTCCTTTGGGGGCTGGGGTTGCTGCTTTTCCTCCTTGGCCCTGGGTGCTGCTTTCTGTGGGCCCGTCCCTGGTGGGAAGCCATGCCTCTCCTTCCCTGCCAGGCTGACCCCTGCTGCCCACCCATTCCCCAGGACGCCTACAATGCAGTTGTGCGCTACTTCGGTGAGAGTCCCAAGACCACACCTCCTTCTGTATTCTTCCCAGTATTTGTCCGATTCATTCGTTCTTACAAGGTGAGCAGAAGAGAAGCTTTTAAAGAAGAGTTCAGCTGAGAGAAAACTGGTAGGGGGAGAGAGGGCTGGGCTTCAAGTCTGGGCCTTTTCCGTCTTGTCCTCGGAGTTCTGGGACAGAGCGATGGAAGCTGGCCACAGGCCTTGCAGCTGTGAACTGGTGGGCAGGGTGGGGGCCCAGGCCCTTCCTGTCATTGTTCAGGGCAGGAAGTGCCCCTCCAGAGGGTGGCCACCTGGGGTTGCTGGTCCCACTGCTACCTACTGTCCACCCTCAGTCAGCTCCTCCCCTCACAGCCTGTGTGAGCCTCACCCTTGCCCCCCACCTTTCACGGTTCTCAGGAAGCAGAACAAGAGAATGAAGCCCGCAAGAAGCAGGAGGAGGTAATGCGGGAGAAGCAGCTGGCTCAGGAAGCCAAGAAACTGGATGCCAAGGTAGGTGGGACCAAGAGCTGGGGCCTGGAGGAAAAGAGGGCAAAGGATTTGGAGCAGGTGGAGCAGAGAGGAGATGGAAAACTGAGCCTGTAGACCACCAAGAGGGCCTGGGGCTGGAGTCTAAAGGGATGGGGCTGGGGCTTTGGAGTGGGGTTCCCAGGCAATCGTGGGGGCTGGCCACACAATCAAGGGCATCCCCAGCCTGCCCCATGGTAGGTCAGCAATGACTCCCTTCCCCTTCCAATGCTTGGCCTAGGCCCCATCCCAGCGGAACAAGTGGCAACAGCAGGAACTAATTGCAGAGTTGAGGCGGCGCCAAGCCAAGGAGCACCGGCCTGTTTATGAGGGGAAAGATGGTGCCATTGAGGACATCATCACAGGTGGGGCCCTCTTCCCTCCCTAGGGCCTCGCCACTGGGCCTCGCTCCCAAGCCCAGCCTTACATCTTTGGGCCCTCCTCCCACCCACCCACCCACCCCATGGGGCCTGACCACTGTGTCTCTCTCCTGGGCCACAGTGCTGAAGAGTGTCCCTTTCACGGCCCGTACTGCCAAGCGGGGCTCACGCTTCTTCTGCGATGCAGCCCACCATGATGAGTCAAACTGTTAACCCCCAAGGCTGGGGCCCTTGACAGGTACTGGGCGCCACAGCCGCCCCTGCTGCATGTCCTCCGCCCAGGACTCCTGCTGGGGCCCACAGTCACCTGCTCCCCTGCATGACTTGGAACCATCCTTTGGTAGCCTCATGGTGATGGGGACACATATTTCTCTCCCTGCATGCCCCATGCTCCAGGAAGCCTGGCTTATCCCCTGCATGTGCCCTCAGGGAAGTGGCATCTCTCCCACTAATGCTATCCTGGCTTCTACTAAGGCCCAAGGGGTAGGGAGTCGCCAGAACAGGCAGAAAGAGGCTGCTGCCTTGATTACTGAGGCTGTGGCTGTGGACCTGGGCCCAGCTGTCCTTTGTCCTTGCCTCCTCCCCCCAGGGTTCCTCTGAGCTCCGGCAGTAGCTCCTGCCCAGGGACATATGTCCCTTGATCTCTCTTTCCTGATATCTGACCCCCAAGGGTCTCTTCCCAGCTTGTGGCTCTTAACTTTTTCTACCACTGCCTAATAGCCTCCAGTAACCCACACCTGTCCTCCGAAAATGCAGAGCCACCATCTCTCTGACTGGCCCCTCCAGCCTCTCATTAAAATTTTTCCCTCCCTGGCCTCATGGCTGGCTCTTCTCTGGCCCTGCCTGTAGGGCTGCTCCTACAAAGTGTGGCCTGGCCTCTGTGTCTGTTGACAGGTCTCTGTCTTCCCCACAGGCCTCCACCACCAGCCCATTGTCATTTGCCACCAAGCCCGGAGTGCCACACCACCCAATGGCCCCCCTCGGGCTCCAGGCCCCCACTGAGACCCTCTTGGAGGCAGAAGCATTTCAACCTCCCAGAGTCTTGCATCCTGCAAGTCTAACCAGTGGACTGGAAGCCCTGGAATCAGCCAAGGGCCAAGCAGAGGACTGTGCTGCTCTCAACCCAGTGTCCACCCCAGTTCTCGAAGCTGCATCTTGCCTGCCACCACTGTGGGCACTAGGTCTTTCAGGGCCTGCACTTCCCTGTGCCTCTAGTACTGCACTTTCCCCCAGGGTCTTCAACTTCATTTCCTGAAGGGTCACCAAAGATCAGTGCAGGGGTGGAAAAAAACCACGTCCAGCTTTAGCCTGTACAGGGGCACCGAGACCCCTCTGTCACAAAAGCCAGAGGGATGAGAGGAGAAAGCAACTATCCTTTCTGTTTTCACCTTCCTTTTTGCAGCTCCATGGTCAGCTGTGTTCTAGAAGTATCTGGGCTTAGGGAGTCCTGGGACCCTGCCAATCATAGATCCATCTTTTACCAGGAGCAAGGCCCTCCCAAGCCTGGGGCCCATCCAGACTGGCCTAGTAATTAGGATAGAGGAGAGATGCCATGCTTATAGCCCTTGGCCCTTTTCACTCTAGGCTTACTCTATTTTCTTGCCAAAGCGGGCAGAGGGGTAGAGGTTTCTGCTGCCCCAGCCCCAAGAGGATTAGAGAAAGGCTAAACCGATAGCATCCTCACCTCCTTTCCTCAGCTAGGATTTTTTGAGGCAGGGGGCATGGTGGTCTTAGCTATTTTCTCAATCCCCTGACAGTTTCTTTTCAGCTGCTAGAAGGAAAGACAGGGGACCACTCCTTTTTTGTACATGTACCACTTCCCTTCTCTCTTGTACATAAACTCTAGATCTTCCTTCTCTCAACAAAGGCTTGAAGCACCAGGCCTGACTCTGTCTCTTCTTTCTGAGCATGGGAGGACAGGGTGGTCATTTAGCCAGACCTGAGCCACAGGGAGAGAAAGGAGGTTGCACAGAAGAGCTGCCATCTGCTTTGGGGAGGTGAGTTCACAAGCCTGGGGAAGGGGAACCAGACTGGGTGGGCTCCACCCACAAACGGGGGCAGGCCTGCCATGAGACGCCAGTGCCCTCTGCAGGCAATGCATGCACCTGTCCAGTACCCAGCCTGCCCCAGTAGCATATGGAGAAGACAAGAGCCACTGGCGTGTTATAAATATTGTTATTTAAAAAACAAAAACAGAACAGAACACACATACACTGGGTCCCAGGGCTGAAGGAAGTTGTGAGCCCCAGGTCCCGGGCAGGCAGGAGCAGGCACTGATGCTAGAGGGTAAGGACCCTGCCTGTCACCAGCCTGTCACTCTTCCCTGGAGGCCCCTTCTCACATTTTATCTACTGGCATCACCCACCCCACATGGCATACACCACCAACCTCTGGTCTAGGGCTGAGGGCTAGGACTGCACTAGTTGTCCAGGAAGTGGGGAGGCCCCTGAACACCTTGGGAGGTGCTGGCAAATGTGTGTTGGGGTAGGGTTACTGAAGAAAAGTGGACACAGACCAGACTGAGGAAGGAGTCTGGGGCAGATGGTGAGGGTGACCTAGGAGTCATGGCCTCATGCAGACCAGAGTCAAAGCAGCTCATCGGGTCATTGGTGGTCGTCCAGCTGCTGCAGGAGCGTCCGCCGCCGCCTTTCCAGCTCACCCTCGCTCAGCTCACTTTCCGACGTGTCCCAGCCCGTCTGGTGGAGCAAAGGCACAGCTCACCCACAGCCTCCCCCGAGGGCCGTGGAGGCCTGGACAGAGTGCTGACTGGGCTGGGGCCCGGCGCCTGCCTCTCACCTTCTCTTTCTTGATTCCAAGAGCTGGGGAGTGGTTAGGGAGCTCTGCCCGCCGCAGCTCCCTGTCCTTATCCTGTTCTGGTTCTTTCTCATCACTCTCCTTGCCAGCTTTCTCCTCGGGGTCTGTCTCGCTCTCAGGACTGTTCTGTAAGAGCCCAGAGCCCGCCTCCTCAGTTCCCGTGGAAAACAGCACAGGAGGTGCAACAGGCAGGTGGATGAGAGCTCACAAAATAGCAGGGCCTCGGGTAGACGTTCCTTCTCTACGCACCGACTTGTGTCTTCTCTTCTTAGTTTTCTTTTTTGGTTTCTTGGCTTTCCGAAGGCCATGATCTGGAGATAGAAAAATCCCCACTAAGTCCCACAGGAGAAGGGAGGGCTCATCCTTTTCTCTGCCACAGTCCATCCGCTCATTCTTCATAGACAGGGACCTGTCTGAGGAAGTCTCAGTCAGTCCAGTTCTCCTTCCGTCTCCCCGTTTCTTGCCTGGATGGGGCCAGCAGCTGCAGCCCCCCAGTCCACTCTTCCCTTAGGGGCTGGGGTACCCAGGGCCTCCTCGGTTTGGGCCAACTCCTCCAACTCTCAACTGCTTACCTGATCCAAGAAGAAGGCGGGAGGATGGGGAGCCTCGTCCTCCAAGGGCAGCACCCCCACTTTCAACTGAATCAAGTGAGGAAGAAGGTTCAGAGCCTGACTCTGAGGGGTTCCGCCTCCTCCGCTTGGGGGGCCTGAGAGACGGTGGGGGCAGTTCCTCCTCTTCTGACTCAGAGCCCTGGGTAGACCAGCAGATACATGTCAGTGCTGAGGCGCTCTGGCCTCCGGAGCCTCTCAGTCTGGGAACTGGAGACTGAGAGGAGGATCTAGGGCCAAAGAAATCTTCACATCTTCCTCCAGGGAAGGTGACGTATGGGAAAAAATAAAGTGGTTCTTTCCCCAAAACAATCCAACTTTACCCCACATCCCTCCTACCCGCCAACTCACTGAGGGCGAGTGGGAACGCTTGCGATGGTGCTTCTTGCCCTTCCTGCTATGTTTTCGGCCTTTGGTGTGGAGATGCTGGCATTCAGTCTGGTAGAGGCAGAGGGCGGGGTAAGGAAAGCACCATGTTAGCCCCAGGAAGGACTCTGCATCCTAAAATCTGTTTTTGCCTCCTTCTCTCGGGCTAGGGCCTTAGGCCTATCCAGGGGGCACCCTAAGACCTCTCTTTCCTTAGTTGTGCAGGGCAAGGAGAGCCCTGGGGTGGGGTGAGAGGTCACCAAGGTCTCTATTGAGCTGGCCTTGGGTGTTTGAAAGCCTGGGACCAATACAGAGGACCAGAGCACTGCCTCACCTCCAGTACCTGCAGGAACTCCCGGAAGAGCCGGATCCGCTCCGACTCGAGGGTGATCTGCTCAAAGGCTGAGTCACACACAAAGCGCTCACGGACCTTGAATGGGAGAGCACTGCTGATAAGACCAGCCCCGGCACGGCATGGACACCGCCATGAGCACAGGGCTGGGGCAGAGGAAGGAAGGGAGCCGGAGCTGGCCGTGAGCTGTGCTATGACGGGTGGGCCCCCAGAGATGGTGAAGCACAGTTGCCCTCAGGACTGGGGTGGTGTGTGGTGCCAGGCTGCAGTCCTGACCTCTTCCCAGGCAGTGCCCAGCTCCAGAGCAGGCACAGCCTGCCTCAGCATGCTTCGAAAGGCAGCTTCCCTGCGCCGCATCCTTCGTGCCTCCTCCTTCTCCCGTTCTCTCTCCCGTGCCTCTGCTTTCTCCAGCAGCTGACGGCAGAAAGGATGCAAAACGGGGTCACCCAGGAGGGTGGGAGCCTGGGCCCCACTCAGGCACACCTTACGAGGTGGAAGTTGGGATCTGGGCTCCCACTATCAACCCAAACTGGGGGTACTGTCACATGGGGCAGTCAGTGAGAAGGAATAGAACAAGACACAGGGATGCATTTAAGAATGGAGCCCTGGCTACAGCCCCGGCCCGCCTGGCCCCTCACACTATTGAAGGTCAGCTTGATGTTGCCTGCGTCCAGCGCAGCAGCCCTCTTGTCAAAGCTTATGACGTGGGCGAAGTCCTCAAAGGCAGTGTTCACCTCCACGCAGAAACCCCGGTCCTGTGGGCACAGCAGTGCATGAAGTAAGGGGGCACCTTAGGCCCAAGGCCCAAGGCCCAAAGCTGGCCTCTGGGGCAGGCAGAGGGGTCAGACTAGGATGCTCAAGAAGGCCCGGCCCCAGAAGAGATACACAGGACTGGGATGCACTTTGGAGAACCAGCTGTCTGATTGCTGACCATCTGACGATTAAGCTCTCCCACACCTACCCCTGGTTGTCATAGGGAGATGGGGGGAGTTCACATGGGAAGGGGGAGCAGGGTGTGTGTGCATGTGCGTGTGTACAGTGCCTGCTGACTGATGACTGAGTTTCCCACAATTAGTTCTTTGTTCCTTTGGCTTAAAGTTCAGGCTCCAGCTGGGCCTGCCTGCTGCTCAGTAACTTCCTTGCATTCTCAGTCAACATCTGCTAGTCCCATCCTTTGCCTTTATTTACTGAGTGCTTACTAAGTCCCAGTACCATGATGAGGTGCTTCACACACATTGATCCCCTTATTCCTGTTTCTAAATTTAAGCATAGGTCCTAGTCTCCTAATTTTATGCAGAAGAAGAAACCAAGGTCTACAGAAATAAGCACTTGTCCAAGGTTTCATGGCTAACACATGGCCATTCACGGGGAACTCTACCCCAGGTCTTTTTAACGCCAAAACCCATAGTTTAAGCACTATACCCACACAGATCACATAGTCCACAGGAGAAACAGAGGCCAGCAGGTATCCAACTCCCAAACATTGAAAATACCTCACATTCTCAAAACACCACAGGCCAGGCTCTGGGCTTCACACTGAAGCCTCCCAACACACCCGTGTGAAAGCAGAGGGTTAGGAAAGTTATCTCATTTGGCCCAAGGCGACTTGATGGAAAGTGTAGCCACTGGAGTTTGAAGGCTGGCTCTCCAATCTGCTGGGGCACAGGCCCAGATGCCCTTGTGCTCCCTCCACACAGCTCTAACTTGCTCCAGCCTTCCTGCTGAGGGCAGAGACGCATAGTCTTCTTGCCTTTTCCAAAAGGACTTCCTCAACACACGTTCTCCAGGCTTCTCCTCAAACAGCACGTCATCTCTCTCTCAGGGAATTGAAAGCTTCGACCTCACCTCTTCACTGGCTCCTCCTTTCAAGTGCACACCTTACTTAACCTGGGACATCCTTTTCCACCTGCTCTCACCTTTCTCAAACTGACAACCTCTGCTTCTTTACCTTTATTTCAAAATCTTTAAATTTAAGCACAAAGGAAAATAAACATTAAGCCTACTCTAAGACACTTTACAAGTATTTAATTCTCACAACCTTGCACATAAATTATCCCCATTTTACAGAAGAGGAAATTGAGGCTCAGACACTATATAATTTGCAGAGATCTCAACCAATAAACAGCCAGGAGTTACCTGACTCTAAAGCCTGTGCTACTGTACCCACTGAACCCTCTCCACGGACACTGCTCTCCCACAGACTGTCACTGCTCAGGTCCTAATGGCCAACCCCAAGAGCCCCTTCTCTGTCCTCACTTGTCTTGTCCTTGGTACCTCTGCCGTTCAACTTTCCACAGTCCACTCTCCGGGGTCGTCATCTGTCTTCTCTGACCTCTTTTACCCTCTTGTATGCACTTGTTCCCCTGAGAACAGTACTTAGTCTTTTCAATTACACTGTCCCAGCCCCTCTCTCCTGATTTTCAGATCCATAATAAACTGGGTATTTCTTAGACACTTCAAACCAGCAGATCCCAAGAGAATTCATTTCCTGTGAGCCCCATCCCCACGGATCTCCTAGGCCTGGAGCTTCGATTTCCTGCTGTTCCAAGTCCGGGGCTCTGCATTACCCTATGGGGTGAGAGGTGCCACCAGTCCACCTGGCTGGTGGATGGCCAGAGGGACTCCTGAGCTTGCCTGTCCTCCACAGGTAGGGACCCAAAGAGGAAGAAGAAGGAAACTGAAGCAGCTGCTTTCTCAGGTGGTGTAGGGACAGGACTCGGCAAAGACTCCTGCAGGCCATCTGGAGGACCAGCCACTCTGTGGCTAAAGTTAAGCATCCAATAAAATTTAGATATTTTTATATCTGGGATATAGAGATTTCTACTTTATACGATTATCGTATTTAAAATATGGTATTTGATACATTAATAAAAAATATATAATATGGGATGTGCTGTATTCCTCTCTACCCCAGGATGCTCTTGAGAGTGATTCCCCAAATGGAATTCCAATTTTTCCAGGCCTATTCTGTTCTCCCTGCTTGATCCTTACCAACCGTGTCTTCATCCACCCCCACCAACTTCCAAGTCACTCCTTCCTTTCCCTCTATTTCACGAAGAGACATGTCAATTCTATTTCACAAAGAGACATGTCAATTTTACTTCTGCGTGACTACCCTTCTGATTTTGAACTTTTTTAACAGCAGAAAACATTTTTTTCAATCAAAATCTTACATAGAACCTCAATGTATAAAAGAGAAGCTGCTGTACTTGAAAATATAAAAACAAGCATTAAAATACCCCCACTCAACTTCCCCTTGCATATCCCAAGGCACCTCTGAGGAAACCTAGGGGTCTCTGGAACACAGCTGGAGCCCCAGCCTTATCTGCCATCCCAGCCAGGCCTGCCTGAGCTCCTTTCCCACCTAGATTCCTGCAAGAGCCTTCCTGCTCACCTCCCACGCCTCCAACCAGCCCTGAGAGCCCAGCGCTGCTCAGGCTTTTCTACCAAATGGCCCCAAGAGCAGGGAAGAGGCTTGGCATGAAACAGATGAGGAGGAAGACTCAAAATCTGTTCGAATTACTCACCATTATCACGTTCAGTATCCTGAGGCTTCAGGTACCGGCCTCCCCCCCCACCTCCCCAAGGATGCAAGTGCTCATCACCTCGGAGGTGCTACTCTTCACTATCACCATGGCTTTTCCAAGACGTCATCTCGTCACTTCACTCCCTGGCTCTCCATTACTTACAAGATAAAAACCCAAAGTACTTATTTCATTCAAGGCATTTCACATGTGGGGCTCTACTTCCAAACTGGAGCGTGTGGGTCCAGAGAAACAGGAAACCACAGGACAATGCTATTGTCTTACCTAATGGTAAATAATTTTAAAATACTAAGTTTATATTAAACAGAGAAGTAATATGGTATTAAAATGCAACACCTGTATGAATTTGTGAGGCAAAACACAGGGCTTCAAAGAAATGTGTGTGCAGTGGGATATTTCTAGCTTTATTTTCAGACCCTGCTCTCCCCAGGTCCCAAATACTCCCCTCAGTAATTAGATGTACGTAATGGAAAACTCCCCATTTTTCAGACGAGGAAAGTAAGGCTTAGAAAGGTTAAGTAATCTGCCCAAAGTCACACAGCCAGTAAGTGGTTAAGCTGGACTTGTACACCCGGCGTCTGCCTCCACCGTGCTGCTCCTAACCGCTGTGCACACTGCCTCCTCAGCACATTAGAAGGTTCTTCACTTCCACAAAGAATTAGGCTCTTTGGTTCTCTTCTGAAATGCAAGGCTGTCACTTCTCACCTTTGTTTTTGTATTTTCTGAAATACAATCACTTTTTCACCTTTGATAAAAATGTTTGAGAACCATTTCTCCAGTGTAAGAAAAGCAACACACATGTGTGACAGTAGGTAAATGGCAGCTGAACTCACTGCCACATCAGGGCAGTGACCAGAGCGGTGAAGATAAGGCTGATTTGCCCCTTCTAGAACAGTGGCATCTCAGCTTGAGTCCACTGAATGCCTTGCAAAACCAGCTCAGTGCTGATAGATAATCCAAATTTTCAAGAGAAGCTGAAAATCCAGATTTTTATGTGCAATGTCCTGATTTAAAAATGTTAGCAACAGGACACCATCAGTAGAACAAAAAGACATCCTACAGTATGGGAGAATATATTCCTAAATGATGTATCCGATAAGGGGTTGACATCCAAAATATATGAAGAACTCATGCACCTCAACAAACAAAAAGCAAATAATCCAAATAAGAAATGGGCAGAGGACATGAATAGACACTTCTCCAAAGAAGAAATTCAGAGGCCAACAGGCATATGAAAAGATGCTCCACATCGCTAATCATCAGAGAAATGCAGATTAAAACCACAATGAGATATCACCTCACACCAGTGAGGATGGCCAACATCCAAAACACAAACAACAACAAATGTTGGCGAGGATGTGGAGAAAAGGGAACCCTCCTACACTGCTGGTGGGACTGCAAATTAGTTCAACCATTGTGGAAAGCAGTATGGAGGTTCCTCAAAGAACTCAAAATAGAAATACCATTTGCCCCAGGAATTCCACTCCTAGGAATTTACCCTAAGAATGCAGCAGCCCAGTTTGAAAAAGACAGATGCACCCCTATGTTTATCGCAGCACTATTTACAATAGCCAAGAAATGGAAGCAACCTAAGTGCCCATCAGTAGATGAATGGATGAAGAAGAGGTGGTATATATACACAATGGAATATTATTCAGCCATAAGAAGAAAACAAATCCTACCATTTGCAACAACATGTATGGAGCTAGAGGGTATTATGCTCAGTGAAATAAGCCAAGCCGAAAAAGACAAGTATCAAATGATTTCACTCATATGTGGAGTATAAGAACAAAGAAAAAAACTGAAGGAACAAAACAGCAGCAGACTCACAGAACCCAAGAATGGACTAATAGTTACCAAAGGGAAAGGGACTGGGGAAGATGGGTGGGAAGGGAGGGATAAGGGGGAAAAGGGGGCATTACGATTAGCAGATGTAATGTTGGGGGGGCACAGGGAGGGCTGTACAACTCAGAGAAGACAAGTAGTGATTCTATAGCATCTCACTACGCTGATGGACAGTGACTGTAATGGGGTTGGTGGGGGGACCTGATGAAGGGGATAGTTTAATAACCATAATATTGCACATGTAATTGTAGATTAATGATACCAAAATAAATTATAAAAAAAAAATGTTAGCAACAAATTCCAAAATTTTCTAAAACACCATATAGGCCAGAAGGAACATATCTGGGGGCTACCAGTTTATGATATAGCTATGCTTCCTGCTCCTCAAACCTGCCATGACCTTCCATTGTAAAGACGCCTGGTGGGAGGGGGTCTCATTCATTACTTTCTATACTTAGCCCAGCCCAGCCCAGCCCAGCCCAGCCCAGCCCTGTGTCC
>JAVSCE010016198.1:0-118342 GCA_032199065.1 Smutsia gigantea | reverse complement strand
AAATTCTAATCTGAGTAATAATGTACGACCAACTACTAACCAAAATATTAAACTGAAGCAATGGCTAGGCAGAATGCAACTTTCAGGTGGATGCATTCCACTGATAACTATAGTAATAACAGTACAAGTATTCCTTGCTATGACCAGGTGTGTTTTAGGCATTTACATTATTTTTACAGTAACCTATCTTCAGGTGGGTTCATTGCTGTCACAGGTGAGGACCCTGAAGCAGTGAAGTTAAATGACTGAACGTCTTTACCATATGTGAAGGCCCACATCTCACACACAGTGAATGAATTAGATGTTCTTCTTGGATACAAAGTTTTTACTTGTTGGTAAACAAGGTCTATTCTAAATGAAGCCTTTTACTAAATGTACTGCTAACTTTTAGTATCTGTCATAGAACAGGTATCCATTTGCAGAGCAACTAGCCATACGGTTTTCCTCATTTAAGACCCTGTGGTAGGCAGAATGATTCCCCCAAAGATGTTCAAATGCTATTCCTTGGACCCATGAGTATGTTACTTTGTACGGGAAAGGGACTTTCCTGATATGATTAAGGGTACACTTTGAAACGGGAAGCTTCGCCTGATTATTTAGGTGGGTGCAATCTTACCAAATAAGCCCTTAAAAATCAAAGAAGCTTTCCCAGCTGCAGTCAGGGAGAGTGACTATGGCAGAGTCAGAGAGTTGCAACATCTAGCTTTAGGGTGAGGAGGAAGGTGGCCGAGAACCAAGGAAAGTGAATAGCCCACCTAAGGTGGAAAGGCAAGGAGATGGCTTCTCCCGCAAAGCCTTCAGAAAGCGTGCAGCCCACGTGACACCTGAGACGGTGTGGGGCTGCCTCACGGAACAGGAGGCTAACACCTTTGTGTGAGATAAAACCTCTGTGCTGGTGCAAGCTACTAATTCTGCAGTCATTTGTTACAGCGGCTCAAGGAAACCAACAGAGGTCAGTCCGGCCAATGTAGTTTACGAATTACACCGCGTACACGAAAACGCTTTAACGTGGGCGGGAGTCACTGGATTAACGAAATGTGTGACGTCTGGGAAAAGTGGCGGATGAGCGGCCCGGTGCCCCGCAAACGCTTGTGAGAGCGGCGACGGCCCACCGACCGCCGCCCTAACTCTGGGTGCCCAGGGAAAACACTGCCAAGCCTCCCGCGCCGGGTGCGCCGCCGTGTTTGCGCTGTCAGCGGGCCTGTCACTCCGTGCACCACGCTCCCGGACGCCACCCGGCCTCCCTGGCGTCCGGGGCCGCGGCACCGCACAGGCCGAGGGACTGGCTCTCCTCCCAGCAGGCAGAGCGCGCGACCACCCGAGTAGGAACCAAGCACGGGCCAGGACACGGGGGCCACGGCGTCCTGCCGGGTCGCCACCCTCCGACCGTCCTGTAAGGAGCACAGCAAGTCCGAGCCCACCGAGGTCTCCCCGCGTCTCCGGGACCTCGCGCGACCTGCAGCTACCGCAGACCTCTGTGTTACATGAAGGACGCCCGGCAGATCGCTCCGCCCACGTAAAAAAAAACACCACAAGATTTTGTTCTCGCGAGATCCCATGACCGCCCGGGAGCCCGTTCTCGCGGAATTTCCCGAGTCAGAGGTGGAGTTACGGTGGGCGGTGGAGGAGGCTCGACGGAAACGGAGGGGTAGGGGTCGACTTACCCGCCTCTTGTCCTCCTCAGCGGCCGCGCCCGGGGTGGCAGGGTGAGCGCCGCCTGGCCAGCCTCCACGGCGCCCGCGGGCCCTGCAGCTGCCATCCCTTCTCCGCGGACCCGTTCAAGCCCTACCTTCGCTCCATCCCGTCCCGCGGCGTCGGCGGCAGGAGGCGATGCGCGGAGGGCTACGGGAGGGGGGTACTGGCCGCCGTCCCGCTGCCCGCCTCCTCGCTGTCCGCCGCCGCCTCGGCCGGGCTGCCAGGCCCCTCCCCCTGGCCTGATGGAACCCTCGGCCCCGAAGCCCCGCGAGGACGCCGCCGGCAAAGGTACACGCTCCGAGCTCGCCTCTGCCCAAGCACCTGCTTCTCTGCAGCGGGCTGGACCCGTGCCTGCCGGTCCCTTGGGGATGGGCATTTACGCTGTGGCTCCTCTGAGTGACATCTGTAGACTGCGGACTCCGAATTCTTTGCGATCCGGTGTGAAGAACCTGGACTCTGGAGGCAGGCTGCCCCTGGATCAGGTGCTGGCTGAGACAGTTACTGGCCGAGCATCTTCGGGCAGTTTCCTCCTCCGTAAAATTGAGACCATTGCTGAGTTCTGGTGATTATCCGATGAGGTGGTGTATGCAAAGCACTTATGGACTCAGCGTCCGGTCCATAGCAAGCACTCAGTAAATGTTTGATATTTTTATTCTTTATCTTTCTATGCCCCGGTTCTTAGTGATTGGTGGAAGTTTGTGGTTAAGTAGATGACTAAAGGCCGAAGTATTTAGTTCACTTTACCACACAGAGAGCCTAATCATATCATGTACTGAATCAGGGCCTTATATTCCACCTTTAATAGGTCAGCTAGAGGAAGTTGTGGTTATCTGACACAAGTGTCCTCTTGTCCCCAGGTTAATAGCTTTCATTATTGGTGGTGATGTAAAAGCTAACATTTTGAGTCCTCGTTCTGTGCCCAGCAACATGCTAATTGTTTATCTACATGCTTTTTGGGGAGGATACGGATCTCATTAAATAGATGATTTCAGTGCTAAAGTTCAGAGAGGTTTAAGTGGCAAGCCTCAACTCTGTAGTCTAGGAATCCATGGTACTGTAGCCCAGGAGCCACACATGTAAGTATCCATAGAAACCTGGCAGGTGAGATAAGTGAATGAAACTGCTGAATGGAGATTATAGTGACTGGATGGCCACAACTCAAAAAGGGCAGGGTCTACTCACAGCCAAGGAATTGTTCCTTTATGTGTGAGCTGGTACAGCAGGGAAACCTCAAGATCAGATAGTTTGGTTCATATACAAACTCCGCCCCTTTCTAGCTGCGTGGTCATGAGCCAGTTGGTTAACCTTTATGTTTCACCATTTGTAAAACAGAACTAGTAATATTACTTGCATGACATAATGAAAAAGGTTTTTATGAGGCTTAAATGAGTTTCTACATCTAAAGCACAGGCCTGACACATATATACCTTCAAATGCTAGCTATAAACAGTAACTTGTTAATTCTACAAGTATTTGAGTTTCAAACGTTGTTCTAGGTGCCCAGGATATAGCAGTGAACATAAAGTACCTGCTCTAGGGAACTTAAATATATTTAAGGTGAAGAGGTAAACAATTACAGATATTTCTTATTTTTCCCTGAAAATGGAATCAAGCAGTGTAAAGAAAGAGAGTGTGGCTGCACCTGCTATTTTATATTCAGTGGTAGACAAGACACCTCTGAGGAGATGCCATTTGAGCTGAGACCCAGATGAGTGAAAGAATCATTTTGCTATTTAGGGAAGGTATGGGGAAAGAAACAGAAAACTCAGGGGCCCTGAGATGGGAGCATGCTTACTATAGCTGAGCAATAGCTAGGAGGCCAGTTTGGAATTAAAGAGGGAGAGAAGGTAGGAACTGAAGTTAAAGAGGAAGACAGGGAGCAAATCCTAAGGAGTCAGACCCCTCCTACCCCCACGCCTGTTCAGTTAAACAGGAAATCCTCCCAATGTAAGCTCCTTGTTCTGGAGTTTGAGTACCAAGAGATTCCAGTTCTCTCTTCCCCTGTATGTCTCCTCAACACTTTTTTCCATAGCACTCTGTTCTCTTCCAAATGATGTTTGTGAAATTTTTAGTGTCGTTTAGAATAGTGAACAGTTCTCAAACAGTGTAGATCCAAAGATTAGAGCTGGGCAACAAACTCTGTGTGTTTCTGATTGTTACGTCAGAGAATCTTACCAAACTTAATGAGAATAATGGTTTTGCTTTTAAGGAACCACTGATGAAAATAGCATAATGAGCTGTTCTTGCTAAGAAATATAGACATACAAGTCCTGTAATTATGAACGTTATAAAACCCCAACTAGAAATCATCAGGAAGACCCTAGGAAGCTACCCGTGGTCATCTGATCTCAGTGAGAAATGTCTGAGAAAAAGAGTTCCTAGGATTCTGACAGTTGTACCCATACAAGTCCTCTGAGATTCTTGCTGTAAGAAATTCTAAGCATTGCTGTCCAGAGGATGGTAGCTTACATATTACCAAGACCTGTTCACCATTACTCTACCATATCATGAATAATAAACATATTGTTCGTGAGTTATCATGAATATTTAAATCAGTAGTTCTTAACCCCGGCTGTGCATAAGAGTCACCTTTTGAATTCAACCATAACCACCAAAGAAAGTAATAAAACCCGATGTCCATGGCCCATACCCACTGAGTGTGAATCGACAGAAGTACTATCCAAGCATGTATGGGGAGCTGATGACACCCAGCCAGGGTGAGAACCACTGGAAATAAATTATGTACACTTTATTCTGATTATTATAGGAGACCATCTGATAATGTATTTCAGGAAGATTACATATGTGTGTTATAGGTATAATTTGCCTTGTTTCGTTTATTTGGAAAGGGTATGTGAAGTAAATTTTTTTTCTCATAGCAGTGGGTGAATGAGATACTAGATTTGGAAATTTTATTTTTTTCTCTGTTATTATAGACATTTGGCATCCAGGAGAAAGATGTCTTGCCCCTTCTCCAGATAATGAAAAACTCTGTGAAGCAAGCATAAAGTCTGTCACAGTGGATGAAAACGGGAAGCCATTTGCAGTTGTCTTATATTCAGATTTTCAAGAAAGGAAAGTACCTCTTAAAAGACTTCAAGAAATAAAATCTGTTAAAGATTGCTCCAGGAATGTTATATTTGATGATGAAGATTTGGAAAAACCTTATTTCCCAGACCGAAAATTTCCATCATCTGTTGTTGCTTTTCGATTATCTGAAGATGGAGATGCTATTCCTTCCACTATTAATAGGTACTTGAGAGACTACCAAAGGGAAGGAGCCCAGTTTCTCTATGGACACTTCATCCAAGGGAGAGGATGCATTCTTGGTGATGACATGGGACTTGGAAAGACAGTTCAGGTATTTATTTTAGTTATTTTATAGTTAAAATTCAGTGAAGTCATTCTGTTATGTACATGAGTGGATACCCTATGCAAATCTCAGTTGTTGCTCCCAACTCTCACGATAGCTTGTGTTTGTGTGTGTCTGTCTGTCTGTCTCACCATTAGACAGTAGAGTCCTCAAAGTTAAGGATTGTATTTAGTCATTATTTTACTTTCAGTACTTATTTAATAACTGAAATACATTATTCAAAATAATGTTTTGGTATAACTTGACTTGATTTTATCTTTAGTAATCTAGTAGTAAGATACCAGTTATATTTAAAATAGTTTGACTTTCTTAGTAATACTTTATGGAAGGGAAGTATTGTGACGTTTGTTAAGCTACGTAGCATGGTTAAATTGATTTCCTGTAGGTCTTTTGTGCATGTTTGGAATTTATCATATCAGAAGTTTCTTAATCTGGGATCCCTGGGCCCCTAAGGAGTTCTGTTGGTGGACTTCAGAGAGGTTTTCTATTTCCTAAATGTGTGCCGGAACTTATCCATATATATACTTTTCTGCGGAGAGGATCTATTGCTTGTGTAACAAATTGCTCCAAAATTTCGCAGCTTAAAACAGTGCACCTTTATCATCCTACAGTTTCTGTGGGTCAGGAATCCAGTTACAGTTCAGCTGGGTCATCTGGCTCTGCCTCATAAAGCCACTGTCATCTCAAGGTTGGCTTAAGGAGGGTGCATTCAGCTCTGAGGTTTTTGGCAGGATTCAGCTTCTTGGGCTGTTAGACTGAGGCCTTGCTTTCCCATGAACTTCTGGTAAAGGCCTCCCTCAGTTCCTTGCCACATGGACCTCTTCATAGTACTTCTTAAAACATGGCTGAATGCTTCAGGGAGAGCAAGTGAGCAGGCGCCAGAGAGCACTAGTAAGACAGAAGCTGTGGTCTTTGTAACCTAAGAGCAGAAGAGACAGCCCTGTATTTTTGCCGGATTCACTTCCTTAGAAGCAAGTTGCTAGGTTCAACCTGTCCCCAAGGGGTGAAATTGCACAAGGTTGTGGACACCAAGAGGGATGTGGGGAGCCCTGTCAGAAGCTGCGTACTCAAAGGTTTGCGGCCCAAAAAGATTAGAGTTCTGAAGCTAGACTTACACTAAAAGTCGCTCTCAACTTTTAGGAGTGTTTTTCTAGTTTGTGATTAAGTCCTTCCGGGTTTCCTTCCTTGCAATTGAATTTAAGCTGTTTTATTCCTCATGACACTTCCATTGTTAGTGGAACTCAAAGGTAAGTGAAAAACTAAGTTTAACATTTAAAAACGGTCAAATGGTGCAACTGTATATGAAGTTCTGATATAAAAAGATTAGTGTATGGTCATTAGCCATCCTCTCTGCTCCTCTAAGCCCAGGCAGTTCACATATTTTGAGGCTTGCACATTGACGGTGCTAAATAATTGCCTGTAGAATAAGTAAATTTACTTTCTCAGGAGAATAGGTGGCAAGAATAAAGGGGATCCTTCAAGAAACCACCATCTGTGACCAACATACATCAATGAATATTAGAGGAAAATAAATCTGTGACTATCTTTACATATACTGTAATGTTTTTGCCCATGCTAGAATGCTCTTTTCCACACTTCTATGACTAGCCAGTAATGCCTGTTCATCTTCAAAATCAGAGACATGAAGGTGCTACAGAAAGTGACCTGCTGTTTGGGCCTCCCCACCCTAAAACTCCTAAGTACAATTCAAATTCTTCTGCATGTTTTAGGCTCAAATGTAGCTTTCATCTCTGAAGCCCAGGTTACAGAGACATTTCTGTTTTACATTTAATAGGACTATTTTTAAAATGACTTTACTGCACAATTTTCTATTACCTGACACTGAAATTTTGGAAGCCTTTGAGTTGTGTACGTGCTGTGAATGTGCTGTGAAAGTCTTTGTGGGCTCATCTTCTGAAAATTAGCAAACAGTCTCTGTGTTAATTTTGATGCTTTGGTGGAATAGTCTCTGCATTAATTTTGATGCTTTGGTGGAATATCTGATCCTTGGGGACCAGTTTTCTGGTTATTGTTCTTGTAACTCAGAGAGTAATTTCTACATAAATAGGCCCTTTGGGAGACCCGTTTGGGATAGAGCTGTAGACACAATGACTAAGATAGTTGAAGAAATGTGAACAATGTTAAGAGTTCACTGAAACATCAAAATGTAATAGATTTAGGTGAAGATGGTCTATGAAAATAGATCATTGGCATTTATTGTTTGAACTTTAGTATTATCTTCATTTTGTTTTCCTTTTCTCTGCTATTACTCCTTAAGTTTTCCCCATCTTAACATTCTAACTTGGCCATCACATGAAATAGAGCTCTTCTTTTTAAAATTTTGTTTTACATACCAAATAAAGTTTGCTTCTCTCATTTCAAATTTAAAAGTAGGTAAATTTAATATTTTATATTCTTGAAGGGATGAGGATTCAAATATGTCCTTTAATCTAGTGACATAGGTATCATTGGTATCTTGAGCAAGAGCCATTTTGCTGGAATTTGGGGGACATAAGCCATAAAGGAGCAGATGAAGACATGAACATAGGAAGTATGCTCACCTCCATAAGCAAAGGGGCTTTTAAAGGGAACAAAAGTGACCTAGTAGTAGCTGAAGGAAGGTAGAATTTTGAGGGAGTTTCTTTTTTGTTTTGTATCATTTGGGGGTAGGAGGAACTTGAGTATTTTATAAGTGAATTGTAAGCATCTGGTTGAGAGTGTTGAATATACAACATACCCAAATATATGCTTGCATATACTTCATTTATGTGTGTTCATGAACACACATACATGAATGTGCAAAAAATGGAATCAGTACTATTTTCCAAACTGATTTTTCCCCAAGAGCTTATTATGAAACATTTCAAACATATAGAAAAGTTAGAGAAGAATGTAAATGAACACCCAAATGCCTACCGCCTAGATTCTGTTAACATTTCATTATACATGGCTTTATCACATATCGGTCCATCCATCAAGCCATCTTTTGTTGCATTTTAAAATAGCAGACATTAGTATATTCTATCCCCAAACACTTGAGCATGTATGTCCTGAGCTATGATCCAATATTAATTTACAGTTCTTTTCATTTTAAAGTAAAATTTACAATGAAATGGAAACATCTTAATGTACCCATCATTCCATGAGTTTTGACAAATACATACCTCTGTGTAAGCCAGATAAAACCTTTCAAGATACAGAACATTATCATTTCAGAAATGTCTTTGTGTCCCTTCCTAGTCCTGCCCCCACTCCCAAGAGGCAATCACTGTTCTGCTTTTTCATATAGATCAGTTTACCTTTTCATATAAATGGCAGCATCATACAGATGCCCTCCTGTGGAAGGCTTCTTTTCCTTAGCATAGTGCTTTGAAGTTCATCCATGTTATTAAGCACATAAGTAGTTTCTTCCTTTTATTGCTGAGTGGTGTTCCATTGTATAGATGCTGCATTTTCTTTACCATCCTCCAGCTGATGGACATCTCTGCTGTTTCCAGTTTTTTAGCCATTTTGAATGAAACTGTTAAGAACTTTCTTGAAACAGCCTCTTGTTGTCTTGCCAGTGGGTTTCAGCCCAGGACAAGTTCACTATGGATTCAGTGAGACTGATGACAATGGAAGTTCTTGGGGTAAAAGGGTTTTATACCTGGCTTTATTCTCCTGGCGATAGGTCAAGTGCTACAATCATGTCTACATCCAGCAGTCTGCAGGCCCATAATCCATCTCCGTCTCTGCACCCTACAGCCTCTCAGTCTCTGTCCTCGGTGCTGCCACCACTCCAACCTCTGCTCTCCTACAGCTGTGCAGCCCAGAGCCCTGGGCGGAGCAAACTCTTTATATTATATGGAGTCAGTAATAATGTACTGCCCACATATGTGCAGTGAACAAGCAGAACAGAGTCAGGTTAGAATCCTGGCCATAGGAACTTGAATTTTCTCTACACTCCACCCCTCTACGATTCTCACCTCTCAATATGTGTGCCCTCAATCTTCTACAGTGGTACCTGTGTGAGAAAGCTGGAACATTGTAACCAAATTCCATGATAACAACAGGCTACAACAATATACAAATAGCAAAAATTATGATACAGATAACAGAAATTATAATAACCCTCAGGCCTGAGGAGATCCATTGCCACCAAGTGGTCATCCCAGCTGTATTCAAACCAGTTCTACTCAGTGAGTTAACCAAAAAGACCATGGGTGGGCCTTACAATATCCACCTTCTCCAGCCCATGGAGGGCTTCTCCAACCTCTCCAGCAGAAAGTCTTGCAGACACACAGGCTGGACTTGTAGCTCTGTGTCTGACCTCTGCTTCTTTGTCCTCAGTGGTCGAAACTTGTGCTCGTTTGCGTTGTTTCCACAGCTCCAGTGACTTCCCATCCAGTTTATCTCTGTCTTCTCCTGCCCCTATCAAATCAACCCACATCTGGGTCCTCATGACCTTCATGGAGCCCTTTAAATTCTTCCTCTGAGTATCAGGCCTTACTTCTTTCCATGCTCTCATTGCTTCAGCCTCTCCCAAGTCTGCTACCATATGGGTAACCTCACTTACTGGCTGTCCTTGGTGAGGGGAAAGAATGGCCACTAGAGGCCCAAAGAGGGATGTGGGAGCCATTGAGGCACCACGGTAAAAGGCTCCTCACTTGGGTCATATTCTCTGGACAACAGATGGCATTTTTCATGCCTAGCTCCTGTAACACCTGTTGGAGCTCAGTATACATCTGCCATCTAGCAGGAGAGGATGGAAAAATCATCTTGATTGGGCCACACAAAACAAAGCGCGGCCATAAGCCAATCGAGGAGGGAGTGATTTCCTAGGGTCTGATGTGCATTTTGTAATCGCTGCCTCAAGGCAGGCTGCACTGTCCGGGAAGACAGCTTTCCAATCTCTGACCCCGACAGAACAATTCCATCCACCCCTATGTCCCAAAGACATAGGAGCCAAGCTGATAGTGACTCTGAGGACTTCTACCTAAACCGGGAGCCCAAATGCACCAGCTCAGCCTGACTGTAGGAGCAGAGCATTGAGTGCTCCACGACCTGGGGAGGGGCTGCACCTCTCCCAGGGGAACCCTCTGTTGCTGTGTCTTTATTTTGTTTACAACCACTGGGTGTGCTTTCAGTAGAGGAGGGGTTAGTGCCTTCGGCACCACCCCTTCATCCTTCCCCAGCTCCCCCAATTGATGGCACCTTTCTCTCCACTCCCCTGAGTGCCTCTGCTACACCCTTTACCTTTTCTACAGTGTGTCACGGCAATGCTACCTCAGTCTTCAACAGCTCTTACCTTCACCTCAATACCTCACAGCTGGTGTTCTCGTGCTGCCTCTTCCTGTGCATTTCGGAGGAGTACGTCCTTCTCCTCCATGGCCTCTGCTCTGCCTCCTTCAGAGCACCTGGCAGAGCTTCTGTCTCATTCTATAAAGAATCTTTTACCTCCCCCAGTACGCCTCACAGCTCACGTTCTTGTGCTGCCTCTTCTTGTGCTTTTTACAAGGGTCCGTCCTCCTTCATTGCCTTTGCCTTTTCCACAATACCCCACAGCAGCACCATTTCATTTTTTAACAAATCTTTTACTTCCTCACCGCACCTTACAGCTGGTGTTCTTGTGCTGCCTACTCTCGTATCAATGCCATTTCATTCTTCAATGAATCCACACCAGTTCGCAGCTCACAGCTCACATTCCCATGCTGCCATTTCTTGTGTCTCTTTAAGGATAAAGTTCTTCTCATCTATAGACTTTTTTAATACTGTGAGAAACAGCCAACCCACAGTTCACGCTACCTCATGGGCATTCTGGTTCTCAAAGGACCTCCTTATTATACCAGGGGCCACCCCTACTGCCTTAGGTGTCACCTCCACCTGCCTCCAGTCCTGGAGTGGGGCCCAGCCCTCTAGGAGGCAAGCCCTCAGACCACATGCACACTGGGGAACACTCGACTTCCCTAGGCGCAGCCCACTGAACTACCCCTCCCGTGAGGGCAGCCTGTTCTGTTCCTCTGTCAACAGTGAATCCTGCTCACTATGCCAGTTGTCTTGCCTGAGAGTTTCAGCCCTGGGCACATTCACTATGGATTCAGTGTGAGACTAAGAAATGACAATGGAATGTTCTTGGGGTAAAAGAGTTTATATACCCAGCTTTATTCTCCCAGCAGCAGGTTGCACACTAGAATCACATCTGCATCCAGCAGTCTGCATTCCACCTCTGTGTCTGCCTCTGGGCCTCTCCGCCCCTGCAGCCGTGTCAGTCTCTGTCCTCAGCACAGCCACTGCTCCAGCCTCTGCTCTCCTGTAGCCATGCTGCTGTGTGGCCATGCCACTATGTGGCCCAGAGCACTGGGCAGAGCTCTTTTTTTTTTTTAATTTTTTAAGGTATTATTGATATACACTCTAATGAAGGTTTCACATGAAAAAACAATGTGGTTACTACATTTACCCATATTATCAAGTCCCCACCCAAACCCCAATACACTCACTGTCCTTCAGTGTAGTAAGATGCCACAGATTCACTGTTTGCCTTCTCTGTGCTACATTGTTTTCCCCGTGATCCCCCACACCATGTGTACTAAACATAATACCCCACAATCCCCTTCTCCCTCCCTCCCCATGCACCCTCCCACACCCCTCCCCTTTGGTAACCACTAGTTCCTTCTTGGAGTCTCTGAGTCAGCTGCTATTTTGTTCCTTCAGTTTTGCTTCATTGTTGTACTCCACAAATGAGGGAAATCATTTGATACTTGTCTTTCTCCTTCTGGCTTATTTCACTGAGCATAATACCCTCTAGCTCCATCCCTGTTGTTGCAAATGGTAGGATTTGTTTCTTTCTTATGGCTGAATAGTATTCCATTGTGTATATGTACCACATTGTCTTTATCCATTCATTTACTGATAGACACTTAGGTTGCTTCCATATCTTGGCTATTGTAAAAGGGCTGCGAAAAACATAGGGGTGCATATGTCTTTTTGAATCTGAGAAGTTATATTCTTTGGGTAAATTCCAAGGAGTGGGAATCCCGGGTCAAATGGTATTTGTATTTTTATTTTTTTGAGGAACCTCCATATTGCTTACCACAATGGTTGAACTAGCTTACCTTCCCACCAGCAGTGTAGGAGGGTTCCCCTTTCTCTGCATCCTCGCCAGCATTTGTTGTTCTTAATCTTTTGGATGCTGGCCATCCTTACTGGTGTGAGGTGATATCTCATTGTGGTTTCAATTTGCATTTCCCTGTTGATTAGTGATGTGGAGCATCTTTTCATCTGCCTGTTGACCATCTGAATTTCTTCTTTGGAGAACTGTCTCTTCATATCCTCTGCCCATTTTTTAATCAGGTTATTTGCTTTTTAGGTTTTGAGGCATGTAGTTCTTTATATATTTTGGATGTTAACCCCTTGTCGGATATGTCATTTACAAATATATTCTCCCATACAGTAGGATGCCTTTTTGTTCTGTTGATGATGTCCTTGCTGAAAGAAACTTTTTAGTTTGATGTAGTCCCATGAGTTCATTTTGGCTTTTGTTTCCCTTGCTCGAGGAGATGCATTCAGGAAGAAGTTGCTCATGCTTATATTCAGAAGATTTTTTGCCTGTGTTGTTTTTTCTAAGAGTTTTATGGTTTCATGATTACATTCAGGTCTTTGATCCATTTTGAGTTTACTTTTGTGTATGAGGTTAGACAATAATCCAGTTTCATTCTCTTACATGTAGCTGTCCAGTTTTGCCAACACAAGCTGTTGAAGAGGCTCTCATTTCCACATTGTATGTCCATGACTCCTTTATCATATGTTAATTGACCATATATAGTTGGGTTTATATCAGGGCTCTCTAGTCTGTTCCACTGGTCTATGGGTCTGTTCTTGTTCCTGTACCAAATTGTCTTGATTACTGTAGCTTTGTAGTAGAGCTTGAAGTTGGCGAGCAGAATCCCCCCAGCTTTATTCTTCTTTCTCAGGATTGCCTGGGCTATTCAGGGTCTTTTGTGGTTCCATATGAATTTTAGAATGATTTTCTCTAGTTCGTTGAAAAATGCTGTTGGTATTTTGATAGGAATTGCATTGAATCTGTAGATTGCTTTAGGCACAATGGCCATTTTGACAATATTAATTCTTCCTATCCATGAGCACGGGATGTATTTCCATTTATTGGTATCTTCTTTAATTTCTCTCATGAGTGTCTTGTAGTTTTCAGATAGGTCTTTCACTTCCTTGGTTAGGTTCATTCCTAGGTATTTTATTCTTTTTGATGCAGCTGTGAGGGAAATTGTTTTCCTGATTTCTCTCTCTGCTAGTTCATTGTTAGTGTATAGGAATGCCACAGATTTCTGCGTGTTAATTTTGTATCCCGCAACTTTGCTGAATTCAGATATTAGATCTGGTAGTTTTGGAGTGGAGTCTTTAGGGTTTTTTATGTACAATATCATGTCATCTGCAAACAAGGACAGTTTGACTTCTTCCTTACCAATCTGGATGCCTTTTGTTTCTTTGGCTGTGGGTTTGTCATATATGGCCTTTATTATGTTGAGGTACTTGCCCTCTATACCCATTTTTTTGAGAGTTTTTACATGAATGGATGTTGAATTTTGTCGAGTGCTTTTTCAGCATGTATGGAGATGATCATGTGGTTTTTGTCCTTCTTTTTGTTGATGTGGTGGATGATGTTGATGGATTTTCAAATATTGTACCATCCTTGCATCCCTGGAATAAATCCCACTTGATTATGATGGATGATCTTTTTGATGTATTTTTTAATTTGGTTTGCTAATATTTTGTTGAGTATTTTTGCATCTATGTTCATCAGGGATATTGGTCTGTAATTTTGTTTTTTTGTGGTGTCTTTGCCTGGTTTTGGTATTAGAGTGATGTTGGCCTTATAGAATGAGTTTGGGAGTATTCCCTCCTCTTCTACTTTTTGGAAAACTTTAAGGAGGTTGGGTATTAGGTCTTCACTGAATCTTTGATAAAATTCAGCTATGAAGCCATCTGGTCCAGGAGTTTTGTTCTTAGGTAGTTTTTTGATTACCAGTTCAATTTCATTGCTGGTAATACATCTGTTCAGATTTTCTGTTTCTTTCTGGCTCAGCCTTGGAAGGTTATATTTTTCTAGAAAGTTGTCCATTTCTTCTAGGTTATCCAGTTTGTTAGCATACAAGTTTTCATAATATTCTCTAATAATTCTTTGTATTTCTGTGGTGTCCATAGTGATTTTTCCTTTCTCATTTCTGAATCTGTTTATGTGAGTAGACTCTCTTTTTTTTTCATAAGTCTGGCTAGGGGTTTATCTATTTTGTTTATTTTCTCAGAGAACCAGCTCTTGCTTTCATTGATTCTTTCTATTGTTTTATTCGTCTCGATTTTATTTATTTCTACTCCAATCTGTATTATGACCCTCCTTGTACTGACTTTGAGCCTCATTTGTTCTTCTTTTTCTAGTTTCATTAATTGTGAGTTTAGACTGCTCATATGGGATTGTTCTTCTTTCCTGAGGTAGGCCTGTATTGCAATATACTTTCCTCTTAGCATGGCCTTCGCTGCGTCCCACAGATTTTGTGGCATTGAATTATTGTCATTTGTGTCCTATATTGCTTGATCTCTGTTTTTATTTGGTCACTGATCCATTGGTTATTTAGGGCATGTTGTGAAGCCTCCATGTGTTTGTGAGGTTTTTCATTTTCTTTGCGTAATTTATTTCTAGTTGCATACCTTTGTGGTCTGAGAAACTGGTTGGTACAATTTCAGTATTTTTGAATTTACCAAGGCTCTTCTTGTGACCTAGTATATATGATCTATTCTTGAAAATGTTCCATATGCACTTGAGAAGAATGTGTATTCTGCTGCTTTTGGGTGTAGAGTTCTGTAGATGTCTGTTAGGTCCATCTGTTCTAATGTGTGGTTCAGTGCCTCTGTCCCCTTACTTATTTTCTGTCTGGTTGATCTGTCTTTCAGGGTGAATGGAGTGTTGAAGTCTCCTAGAATGAATGCATTGCATTCTATTTCTCCCTTTAATTCTGTTAGTATTTGTTTCACATATGTAGGAGCTCCTGTGTTGGGCGCATAGATATTTATAATGGTTATATCTTCTTGTTGGATTGACCCTTTTATCATTATGTCCTTCTTTGTCTCTTGTAACTTTCTTTGTTTTGAGGTCTATTTTGTCTGATACAGGTACTGCAACTCCTGCTTTTTTCTCCCTATTAGTTGCATGAAATATCTTTTTCCATCCCTTCACTTTTAGTCTGTGTATGTCTTTGGGTTTAAAGTGAGTCTCTTGTAGGCAGCATATAGATGGGTCTTGCTTTTTTATCCTTTCAGTGACTCTATGTCTTTTGATTGGTGCATTCAGTCTGTTTAGATTTAGGATGATTATCAATGGGTATGTACTTATTGGCATTGCAGGCTTTAGATTCATGGTTACCAAAGATTCAAGGTTAACTACCTTACTATCTAAAAGTCTAACTTACCTTACTTAATATCCTATTACAAACACTATCTAAAGGTTCTCTTTTTTTCTTCCTGCTTTTTCTTCTTCCTCCATTTTTTGTATATTCGGTATCATATTCTGTACTCTTTGTTTATCCCTTGATTGACTTTGGGGATAGTTAATTTTGCATTTGCTTTATAATTAACCGTTCTACTTTCTTTACTGTGGTTTTATTACCTCTGGTGACAGCTAATAAACCTTAGGTACACTTCCATCTATAGCAGTCTCTCCAAAACACACTGTTGAGACAGTTTGTGGGAGGTAAATTCTCTCAGCTTTGTTTATCTGGAAATTGTTTAATCCCTCCTTCAAATTAAAATGATAATCTTGCTGAATAAAGTATTCTTTGTTCCAGGCCCTTCTGCTTCATTACATTAAATACATCATACCACTCCCTTCTGTCCTTTAAGGTTTCTGCTGAGAAGTCTGATGATAGCCTGATGGGCTTTCCTTTCTATGTGATCTTATTTCTCTCTCTGGCTTCTTTTAGTAGTCTGTCCTTATCCTCGATCTTTGCCATTTTAAATACTATATGTCTTGGTGTTGTCTTCCTTGGGTCCCTTGTGTTGGGAGATCTGTGCATCTCCATGGCCTGAGAGACTATCTCCTTCCCAGATTGGGGAAATTTTCAGGAATTACCTCCTCAAAGATACTTTCTATCCCTTTTTCTCTCTCTTCTTCTTCTGGTACCCCTGTAATGCAAATATTGCTCCGTTTGGATTGGTCATGTTGTTCTCTCAATATTCTTTCATTCTTAGAGATCCTTTTTTCTCTCTGTGCTTCAGATTCTTTGTATTCCTCTTCTCTAGTGTCTATTTCATTTATCGTCTCCTCCACCATGTATAATTGACTTTTAATACCCTCCATTTTGCTCTTCAGTGATTGGATCTCCAACCAGAATTCATTCCTGAGTTCTTGAATATCTTTATGTTCCTCCCTGAGTATGTTAATAATTTTTATTTTGAACTCCCTTTCAGGAAGATTCATGAGGTTAGTGTCATTTAAATCTTTCTCAGGAGCTGTATTAATAATTTTACTTTGAAACAGGTCCCTCTGGTGTTTCATATTTGTATATGGCGCCCTCTAGTGCCTAGAAGCTCTACTCTCTGGAGCTGCTAAGCTCTACTCTCTGGAGCTGCTCAGCCCCTGAAGCAATGTCAAGGATTTGCAGGGGTGTGGTATTGGCCCCTGTGGGAGGAAAGAGCTGTTTCCTGCTTCCCGGCTCCAGTGCCTGACTCCACTGTGTGAACCAGTTGGGCGAGCACACAGGTATAAGCCTCTATACTTGGCATTTGTAGTCGCTGTACACAAATCTTCCCTCTGGCTGGCCTAACGCCAGGGTAGGGTTTTCCGGTTTGCGAGCCATCTGGGCCTGGCTATGAGAAAGGCGCAGTAGGATGCGTATCATGGAGGGGGTCCTTGGAGCTGTGTAGCCAGCCAGGGAGCTGGAGCTCCTGAAGATTGTGATAGCTCCTAACCTGCTGGGCAGAGTGCACCCGGACGATTTTGTCTACCTGTCATTTCTCCTGAGCAGTAAGCTCTGCGCAATCCTTGCCTCTTTAGCAGCCCTCTTGCTAAGGGCTTCCTTGTTAGAAAGTCTCTCAGACTGCCCACCTTTCTTTTGTCCCAGAGTGGCCGGTTATGGATCCCTGCTTTCCACAAGCAGCTGGAATCTCCGTCTCTCCAGGAATTCTGCCTGTCTTAGCTTTCCAACTCCCTACTCACGAGAGCACCATGGAAGCACCATGAAATGTAGGTTTGTGCCCGCAGAGCAGGTCTCCAGAGTTAGGTATTCAGCAGTCCCAGGCTTTCACTCCCTGCCCGCTCCGTTTCTCTTCCTCTCGCCTGTGAGCTGGGGTTGGGGAAGGGCATGGGTACTGCTGGGCCACAGCTTTGGTACGTTACCCTCTTCCATGAGGTCTGCTGTTTTTTCCAGATGTATGCAGTCTTGTGCAGTCCTCTTTCCTGTTGCTCTTTCAGGAGTAGTTGTTTTAATTATATTTTCATATTATATGTGGTTTTAGGGGAAGCCTCTGTCTCACCTCTCACACCACCATCTTTAATCCTTACCTCCAGAGCTCTCTATATAAAAGAGTCAGTAACAACATATTGTTCACATGTGTGTAATGAGCAAGCTGGCCAGGGTCAGGTGAGAATCCCAGCCATAAGAACCTTCATTTTGTCTATACTTGTGTATTCATTTCTCTTAGGTAAATAGTTAGGAATGGAATTACTTGATTATCAAAGGTCAGTCAAAAGTTAATGTATGTTTAGTTTTATAAGAAATTGCCAAGCCTTTTTCCATGTGTACATTCTGTATTCCTACCAACAATAAATGAGAGTTACCATTGCTGCATATCTTAGAAAATTTGGTTTTGTCAGGTTTATTAATGTTAGCAATTTGTTTGGTGTGTGTGTATGTGTATGTTTGTGTGTTGATTATATGCTTTATTAAGGTATAATTGACATGGAATAAAATGTGTATATTTAGAGTGTAAAGTTTGTTAAGTTTTAAATGTATATATACCCAGGAAATGATCAGAACAGTATCAAAATCAAGATAATGAACATAACTATCCAAAAGTTTTCTGCAGTTGTATCCATGATATATTCAGCAGCAATAATTCATCACCTGCTATTTCACTTTTAGTTTTCACTTGGACTAAGAAGTTAAATTGGGAAGAAATGCAAATCCCAATGTTTTATAGACTCCTCACATCTAATTCAACAGGTAATTTGAAAATGATTCCCCTCTATACATTTACATAATACTTAATTAGCTAATGTAAATACAATAAACAATTTCAATACAGGTTTGGGAAACTGACCTTTGATACTCAAACAGTTCAGCCAATAGGAAAGGGAGGTAAATGGGCACTTACTGCAGGGTAGTGTTCTCAAGGAGGTGATCTCTGGATCAGTAGTCTGAGCATCCCCTGGGAACTTTTAGAATTGCAAATTCGTTGGGCTTATCCTAGACATACAGAATCAGAAACTCTGGGGGTAGGGCCCAGCAATCCGTGCTTTTGAAAACCCACCAAAATGTGAAACTAATTTGAGTGATACTACTTGGGACATTAAGGATTTTTTTTCATTTTTTCACTGAAGGCATAGCTCTAGTATAATGTTTTAAAGATTAATATATTTTTTGAGTCTTGGTGTCTATGTTATTAGATACTACATTATCGAAGATATCATCAGTAAAGGCTATCATTTTAAAAAGATAGTCATAGTAAACCTCAGTATTGAGAGAAATAGTAGAGCTGCTTTCTTAGGTTATTATCAACACCATTTTTTGGATAATATGATCTATAGTAGATTTAAAAGCTATACAGAAATTTAAAACTGGTTAGATCACAAGTCATGTTGTTCACTCAGGAATAAAGAAAGTAAAAATCTTGTCTTTATTTTCATTCATGGAGAAAATGCCATAATATGCAATGTGAAAGGTTAATTAACCTCCAGAGCCACAAACCCTTTAAGTAGAAACAAAAATGTCCTAGTATTTTAAAGATAAATTACTTTTCTTATTTTGGCATGTAGCTCAGATTTTTAGGAAGAAAATTTTATAAAGATAAAATGCCTAGGCTCCCTTTTAAAATAGCACTTTATTTTTATTGTTGTCATTTTTAAAGCAAAAATCATCATACTTTCTATAATATGATTCCAAAGTCCTTTCTTACCTTTTTATTCCCCAGGGAGATGAAAAATGAGCAATGTAGGCTTTTTTTGTTGTTGTTGGTCTAAAGGAAGGTTTATAGCATTATTTCTCTGCCTCTGATTTACTCTGTATCATGAGCTCACTGTGAGGAAAGATGGCCTACAAAAGTGTTTGCCTGGCAGAGTTTAGAAAGGAATGCCTATAAAACCAGAAAGTTTTCCCATAGTGATATTTCATTTCTGAAAGGCAGTTTGGCCCTTTACTATCCTATAGGTGGGTGATTTAAATACTTACTTTTGTTCTTTTCAGCTCTAAACACAATTTTAGAACTATTCAACATTAAAACATGTTCTTTTTTTTAGATTAGTTTTGTAAACTTCATTTCTATATGCCACTGGGTTTCTGTGAATTAAGATTTTGGTAGACCTCTGCTATGTTTGTATAGTGTGATAGAGGTGACTAGATCTCCACCAAAGAGACTACCTTGACCTTCTTGGAATTGTGGCCAGGCAACAGAGACTACATTTCCCAGTCCCCCTTGCATGTGTTGCGCTTGTGATTGGTTCAGTCCACAGAAATGAGGGTTGCAAGTGATGAATGCCATTTACAGTCCTTGTCCATAAAATCCACTGTGCTATTCTTTATTTTCTCACCTTCTCTATCTGCCTTTGGGATGATGATACATTACTTCCAGCACACCTTAATATGATGAGCTAAATGCCTGTCAGTAATTTTACTTAGTCTTTCCAATTAATGTATATTCTCAACTAAAGTCAAGTTTATTTTTATTTCAGCTTTCTTTTTGGGGGCTAGGTAAGTAACCTGTTATGGGGTAGTACACATTATTTAAATGAGATGTGAAGGTTTTCTTTAAAATCATTAGTGGATTCAGTGAATTAAGTAAATTAATCTGTAATTAGAGCTAGAAGTTTAGTCACCTTCTATGAAACTTTTCCAAAGATGAGATTCTTAAATAAATAACATAGACATTCCACATATCTTTGTTTCACAGAATTTGACAAATTAGAATTAAGATTGTATATTATCTTGGCTAATGAACAGATTGAATTATGAATGATCATAATTAGGCATATAGTTTTCCTATAATGAAACTATCCATAGATGAGTTAAGAACAAAGCAATGGATTGGGTCTTATATTGCTTCATTTAAATTGTCATATAGTATCTGATAGGTATCTTTTGGCCTCTTCAGTAGCCTTTAAGGACCAATTGCCTTTAATTCAAAAGAATGTGTGTGTGTGTGTGTGTAAATACTCTAGCCAATGCATAAAACATTTCCCTCATCCTAGAAAGTTTCCTCGTGTCCCTTTTTCTAGTCAATACCCCAGTTGCCTATAAATCTTCTGTAATTCTTTCAGTATTACATTATATTCCAAGAAGTTGTGAGGCTCAAAATATCATGAATATTTACATAATCTGTGAGTTCAGCAAATTCTGAACTTAGATTACATATTTTTGAATACGAAGCATAAATAACTTTAATTGACTAATTTTAAAGTGGAAATTGTGGGCATACATTAAAGATTTTTTGCTGAGGTTATATTAAAAATATTAAAATAGTCTAATGCTTAAACTCAGTCATTTGTGGAACATCCTTTCTGCCTCCTTTAATCTGAGGTTTACATAGTACCTCCACCATTTTGCTGACATCAATCTCCTGCTGAATTGTTCTTTAATTTTATCTAGTATTGATCAGTGTCTTTTTTTTCCTCAATTATGCTTCCTCAACTCCTTTCCCACCACTCCTCCGCTCCCCACTGAATCAGCTGGATTTCAGACTGCTGGAAGATAGAAATAAACCTTGCATCTAGACTTTTCCTGCACCCAGGACAGTGTCTGGCATGTGGTAGATAATAAGTATATTTTTATTGAACACATTAAAGAATTTAAGTTGAATTGAATAATCATGTGTTTTTGAGGTTATAGCTTATATTTAATGACCCCTATGTATCAGGCTTATGGGTAAATCTGTAATATTTCCAGAATATCTCTCCTGGCTTCAGTGCATTTGCATATCCTCAGGGGTAGAGAGAAGTTCATCTCTGCATCAGTGGGTAGTTACCTGGGCAACCAAGGGCTTATCTGAACTTGAGAGGTTAGGTGGAGGTCCTTGCTTGCTTCTGCCAGAGTAGGAGAGAGAGAGATGCCCTGGACTGGTTTGTAAGCATTAAACGGATTTTAAACTTTATTTCTCCCTTGGACTGATTTTGGTTTTAGAGGTATTTTGCCCCGGGATTTCCTCTCCCTGGACTTACAAAGGTCTATGGTATTTTCCATTAAACATATATATTAATTAGGCATCATTGTTCCTGTCTTATTGATGAAAAAATTGAAATTAATGGAAACATGTAAATTGCCAAAGGTCACACAGTATAAAGCTGGTTGGTCAAACTCCAAATCTTTGTCATAACTCCTGCATTATAATGCCTTACATAATGTGGGTTAGGAATACAAATTTTGTTAGAATATATTAAAACTCAGCACAAGTTTTGACCATTCTTGTATGTCATTTTATAATCATTTAGATAACATAATTTACTGAAAATCTTTGTTTATTGTGACATGAGATTTTATACAGGGAATAAAGCCTCCTTTTCTGAGTGGAATGATACTAACAAAAAGAGCTCCTATTTATTTAAACATTGATATGTACTAACTTGATATTTTAGGTATTATTTTTACTTTTTTCAAGAACTAAAATAATACCAGTTATACCACAAGTACATAAATGCATTATCATAAAAATGTAAGATAAAATGTTATTGAGGTTAAATTCATATAACAAAAATTATCTATTTCAAGGTATACAATTAGGTGGCATTTAGTGCATTCACAGTGTTGTGCAACCGCCATCTCTCTCTGTTCAAAACTTTCACCACCAAGGAACAGCCTCCTGTACCTGTTAAGTAATCACCCCCTCCCACTATCCCCTGGCAGCCACTAATCAGCCTTATATCCCTATGGATTTGCCTCCTCTGAATATTTCATATGAAAGCAATCATCCCAGTGACCTTTTGTGTCTGGCTTCTTTCACTTTAATGTGATGCTTCCCAGGCAAATCCAAGTTGTAGCTTCTATCAGTACCTCATTCCTTTTATGGCTGCACAATAATATTCTCTGTATGTAAATACCACAATTTGTTTATCCACTCATCCTTTGGTGGGCATATGGTTGTTTCCACCTTTTGGCTATTATGAATAATGCTATTGTAAACATTTGTGTACAAGTTTTTGTGTGGACATTTGTTGTCATTTCTGTTGTATATATATCTGATGGGAATTTCTGGATCATATGTAATTCTATGTTTAATTATTTGAGGAACTCCTATACCATTTTACACAGTGACTGTACCATTTTACATTCCCACCAGCAATGTATGAGATTTCCCATTTCTCCACATCCTTGCCAACACTTGTTATTTTCTGTTTTCTCCATTGTAGCTACCCTAGTTCATGTGAAACGGTATGTTGTTGTGGCTTTGATTCGCAATTCTGTAATAATGATGTTGAACAACTTTCATATGCTTTTTGGCCATTCATATATCTTCTTTGGAGAAATGTGTATTCAAGTTGCTATAGACTGAATGTTTATATCCCGCCCAAAATTCATGTGTTGAAATTCTAATCTCCAGTGTGATGTTATTTGGAGGTGGAATCTTTGGGAGGTAATTAGGTCATGAGAGTAGAGCCCTCATGATGGGATTAGTGGCATTGTAAGAATAGGTAGTTCCTCTCTCTACTGTCATCTGAGGGTACAAGAAGCGGCCATCTGCAAACCAGGAATCTGGCTCTCACCAGACTCCAGATCTGCCAGCACCTTGATCTTGAACTTCCTAGACTCCGAACTATGAGAGATGAAAGTATGTTGTTTAAGCCACCCAGTCTATGGTTATTTGATAAAGCACCCCAAAGTGACTTGGTTAAAAGTCATCTGCCCATTTTTACACTGTATTATTTGTCCATATATATATATATATATATGAGTCTGTTTCTGATCCTTTTATTCTGTATCATCATTCAATTTGATTGTCTTTACACTCAATTTTCTGTTAATTACTTTCTTGCTGTCCCTTTGTGTTCCATGTAAACTTTAATCACTTTCACTTTGTCAAGTTCTATGAAGAAATCTCTTGAGATTTTTATTAGGGTTTTGGAGTTCAGTTGTATTGAATTATATTGAATTTATAGAACAGTTGGAGGAGATTTAACGTGAAATGATAGCTCCATTTAGGTTTTTAATTTCTCTCAACAGTGTTTTATAGATTTGGGTGTGGGCCTTATATGTATTTTGTTATATGTAATTATAATTTTGATGCTGTGGTTAGTGGATTTTTTTTCATTTTCTAATTTTTTGCTGATAGTATATAAAAATCAAATTTATTTTTGTATGTTGAGTTCACATCCACTACCTTCCTGAATTCTTCACTTATTAGTCCTAGTAGTTGCCTTAAGATATTCTGTGTGAACAAACATGTCATACACCAATAGAGACACTTCTACTTCTTCAATTTTTATGCCTTATATTTCTTTTTCTTTGCCTTATTTCCCTGGCTAGGTAAGATCCCAGTAGTATGATTGACATCCCTATCTCATTCTTGATCTTAGAGGGAAAACTTTCAATATTCTAACATTAAGTATATTAGCTGTAAGATTTGTATAGAATCTTTTATCAGAATCGGGATGCTTCTAGTCCTAATTTACAAGATTTGTTATAATTAATGTGGATTGAATTTTATCAAATACTTTTTCTACATTTATTGAGATAATCAGGTGTTTTTCTCCTTTATTCTGTTAATATATTATTATATGAATCAATATGATTTATATCGATAGGTATTTTAATGTTAAACCAAGTTTTATATATGGCTGGATTCGGTTGGCTAATATTTTAAGAATTTTTGCATTTGTATGTATTATGGATATTGACTTATAGTTTTCTTGTAATATGTTTGCCTGGTTTTGGTATCAGGATTATACAGTCCTCATAAAATAAGTTGGGAAGTATTTCTCCTCTCTTTCCTAAAAGAGTTGTAAAGTTTGTGTTATTTTATACTTAAATATTTGACAGAATTTACTACTGAAATCTCTTATACCTGGGGTTTTCTTTAAGGAAAGATTTTTGATAATGCATTCATTTACTTTAAAAGATATGAAGCTGTTCAGACTTTCTATTTCCTGCTGTGTCATTTTTGATAAATTATATTTTTCAGAGAATGTATCTATTTTATCTAAGTTGTCAAATTGATTGGCATAAAGTTTTTCACGATACTCCTTTTTTATTCTTTTAGTATTTTTAGGATCTGAGTGATACCTGTCTGTATTCTTAATTTTGATATTTTGTATTCTGTTTTACTCTAACTGGAGGTTTACTGAATTTTTTATATTTTCAAAGAGCCAACTTTTAGTTTTGTTCATTTTTCTCTCTGTTTGTATTTCACTGGTTTCCAAATAACTATCTCCATTATTTTCCTCCTGCTTACTTTGGATGTATTTTACTCTTCATTTTCTAGCTTGTTAAGGTAAAACTGTGGGTCATTAATTTAATCCTTGTCTTCTTATACTCTTAAGTTTATGTCCAAACGTTGCTTTATCTGCATTCCACAAATTTTGATGTGTTATATTTTCATTTTCATATAATTTAAAATATTTTCCAGTTTTCTTGTGATTTTTTTTCTTTGATCCTTGAATTATTTACAAGTGTGTGTTTGATTAGCCAGTATTTACCTATTTTTTCTAGGTACTTCATCATTAATGATTTATAATTCTGCAGTGATTAGAGAACATATTCTTCAAGATTTCAGTATTTTGAAAAATTTATTGAGAGCTTTTTAATGGCTCATCTTACGTAACATACTATGTACATTTGAAAAGAACATATAATCTGTAGTTGGATATAGTATTCTATAAATATCAATAAGTAAGTCAAGGTAATTGATAACTGTCCAGCTTTTCTATGGTTTTAGTATTAATTGCTGAGAGAGCGAATAAAGTCTCCTATAAAATTGTGAGTTTATCTATTTTTCCCTTTAATTCTGTCGTTTTACCTTCATATATTTTGAAGCTGTATTATTAGGGTCACAAACCTTTATGATCATTATGTCTTCTTGATGAATTGATGCTTTTATCATTATGAAATGTCTATTTCTGGTAATATTATTTGAAATCTTCTTTAGCTGATATTAAGATAGCCATTCCAGTATTCTTAGGTGTACTGTTTACATGGTATGTCTTTTTCTGACCCTTTACTTAAAGTTATCTGTGCTTTTATATTTAAAGTGTATCTCTTGTAGGCAACTCTTTTATCCATTCTGGTAATCTCTGATATTTAATTGGAGTGTATAGTTCATTTACATTTAATGTAATTTCTGTTACATTTGGATTTGTATATACCATTATATTGTTTGTTTTTTGTTTGAACAGACTGTTTCATGTTTTGTTCTTCCTCTTTTCCTGGCTTTTTTTTGGGTTGGTAGGATACTTTTTAGAATTCCATTTTAATTCTTTTGATATTAAAAAAAAATACATTATTATTATTATTTTGGTGGTTACTCTAGTGATAAAAATATCCATTCCCTACTTCTCAGTGTGCTTAAAGTTAATATTGTACCACTGTATATAAAAATCTTATAATGAAATATAATTCTTATTCTAAGGAAACTAAGAGTTAGGAAAGCTAAGTGTGAGATATCTTAGATACCTACCTAATACCTAGGAAATATCCTAATTTTGAAAGTTAAACCAAATACACTCCCAGAATCAATCCAACTTGGTTTTGGTATATAATTCCTTTTTTATATTTCTGTGTTCCATTTGCTGACATTTTGCTTCTTTATAAGTAAGTGAGTTTGCTTCTGTATGAGTTTTGCTTTTATATGAGTAAGAGAAATTTTCTCTATAAATTTCCTGTATATACTATTCTTATCAGATTTCTTATCAAAGTTATGTTGAACTTATAAAATTAGTTGAGGATATTTCTCCCTTTCTGTAAAATCTGGAAGAGTTTATGACTGGCATTATCTTTCTTAAGCATTGGGTAGATATTAATGATGAAGCCATTAGGCCCTTAGTTTTCTTTCTGGAAGGTTTATAATCATGTATTTAGATTTCTTTGGTAGTTATATAGATTTGTAAATTTTCTCTTTCTTGTGTTGATCAGTTCTGTTTTTCCATTTCAACTTAATTTTCATACTTATTAGCATAACATTGTTTATTATATCCTATATGTATTTTTTGTGTGTGTTGTCTCTTAGTTTCTCTTTTCTTTATCAATATTCTAGGGGTTTATCATTTTTAAAAGTCTTTCATAGAATGATCATTTGGTATTGTTGATTCATTTTGTATACTTTGTTGATCCTTTTTATTGCATACTTTATCATGTTTTATAATTCTGGTTTTATGTTTGTTTTATTTTTTAAATAAATTTTTTAGATAAATTTGTAGGTACCTTATTAGTAGCTTGTTTCTAATATATGCATTTGCCCTGAGGCACAACTTTAAGTGTATTCCACAAGTTTAAGATGTAACTATTACTCATTTTTATTCAATCAATTTTCTAATCTCCATGAGTTTTCTTTGGAGTACATTCCTAACTTTCCAAATATTTGGAGATTTTGTTCACATTTTTTGATATTTCTAGTCTTTCATTTTGATCAAAGAACATATTCTGTATGATTTCTGTTTATTGAAATGTATTGAGATTTAAACTCTATGATCTCACATGTCAACTTTGGTAAATATTTCATGTGTACTCTAAAAAATCAAACTATGTTTTGTGGTAGTGAACACTGTTCTGGCAAATGTTCATTAGGTAAAGTTTGCTGACCATGTTTTTCAAATATGTATTTTTACTAATTGTCTGTTTGCTCTTAGGGAGTTACTTAAAAATCTACCATTGTGCCTAAGGATTTGTCTATTTCTTTTGTTTTCAATACACTTTTCTTTCACAATTTATACTTTTTATAACTTTTAGGAAAATTAATTTTATCAAGTTAGATTGTGCCTCTTTAATTCAGTAATGCTTTTTGCCTCAGAGTCTTCTTTATGTGATGTTAATATAACTATATATTCATGTTTTGTTTGCATGCTCTTTTTTCATTTTTTTCTTATAACCTTCTCTATCCCTTCTTTAAAATTTTGTGTGTGTGTAAATTACACATTATATTTTACTTTTTAAAAGTTAACTAATTAATTAATTTATTTATTTTTATTAAGGTATCATTGATGTACACTCTTAATGAAGGTTTCACAAGGAAAACAATGTGATTATTACAATCATCCATATTGAGCTCCCCCCCATATCCCATTGCAGTCAACTATCAGTGTAGTAAAATGCCATAGAGTCACTACTTCTGCTCCCTGTGCTACACTGTCTTCCCTGTGACCTCCCAAATACCATGTGTACTAATCATAATACCCCTCAATCCCCTTCTCCCTCCCTTCCCTCCCACCCTCCCCCACCCCTCCCCTTTGGTAACCGATAGTCCCTTCTTGGAGTCTGTGAGTATGCTGCTATTTTGTTCCTTCAGTTTTGCTTCGTCTTTCTAATCCACAAATGAGGGAAATCATTTTGTACTTGTCTTCTCTGCCTGACTTATTTCACTAAAGATAATACCCTCTAGTTCCATCCATGTTGTTGCAAATGGTATGATTTGTTTCTTCCTTATGACTAAATAGTATTCCATTGTGTATATGTACCACAACATCTTTATCCATTCATCTACTGATGGACACTTAGGTTGCTTCAATATCTTGGCTATTGTAAATAGTGCTGCGATAAACATAGGGGTGCATATGTCCTTGTGAATCTGAGTTATTTTCTGGGTAAATTCCTAGGAGTGGAATTCACTGGTCAAATGGTATTTCTATTTTTAGTTTTTTGAAGAACCTCCCTCCATATTGCTTTCCACAATGATTGAACTAGTATACATTCCCACCAGCAGTTTAGAAGGGTTCCCCTTTCTCCACATCCTTGCCAGCATTTGTTGTTCTTTGTCTTAAGGTTGGTGGCCATCCTACCTGATGTGAGATGATATTTCATTCTGGTTTTAATTTGCATTTCCCTGATAATTAGTGATGTGGAGCATCTTTTCATGTGTCTGTTGGCCATCTGAATTTCTTCTACGAAGAAGTGTCTTTTCATATCCTCTGCCCATTTTTTAATACATTTTTTTATTTTGCTATTATTAATATACAATTACATGAACAACATTATGGTTACTAGACTCCCCCTATTATTAAGTCCCCACCACACACCCCATTGCAGTCACTGTCCATCAGTGTGGAAGGATGTTATAGAATCACTATGTGTCTTCTCTGTGTTATGTGGCCTTCCCTGTATCCCCCCACCCCACCCCCACACCCACTACATTATGTGTGCTAATTGTAATAGCCCTCTTTCCCCCTTATCCCTCCCTTCTCACCCATCTTCCCCAGTCCCTTTCCCTTTGGTAACTATTAGTCCATTCTTGGGATCTGTGAATCTGCTGCTGTTTTCTTCCTTCTGTTTTTTCTTTGCTCTTATACTCCACATATGAGTGAAATCATTTGGTATTTTGTCTTTCTCTGCCTGGCTTATTTCACTGAGCATAATACCCTCTTGCTCCATCCATGTTGTTGCAAATGGTAGGATTTGTTTTCTTCTTATGGTTGAATAATATTCCATTGTGTATATGTACCACACCTTCTTTATCCATTCATCTACTGATGAACACTTATGTTGCTTCCATTTCTTGACTATTGTAAATAGTGCTGCGATAAACATAGGGGTGCATATATCTTTTTCAAACTGGGCTGCTGCATTCTTAGGATAAATTCCTAGGATAGGAATTCCTGGGTCAAATGGTATTTCTATTTTGAGTTTTTTGAGGAACCTCCATACTGCTTTCCACAATTGTTGTACTAATTTACATTCCCACCAGCAGTGTAGGAGGGTTCCCCTTTCTCACATCCTCGCCAACATTTGTTGTTGTTTGTCTTTTGGATGGCGACCATCCTAACTGGTGTGAGGTGATATCTCATTGTGGTTTTAATTTGCACTTCTCGGATGACTAGTGATGTGGAGCATCTTTTCATGTGCTTGTTGGCCATCTGAATTTCTTCTTTGGAGAAATATCTGTTCAGCTCCTCTGCCCATTTTTTAATTGGCTTATTTGCTTTTTCTTTGTTGAGGTGCGTGAGCTCTTTATATAATTTGGATGTCAACCCCTTATCAGATATGTCATTTATGAATATAGTCTCCTATACCGTAGGATGTCTTTTTGTTCTACTGATGGTATCCCTTGCTGTACAGAAGCTTTTCAGCTTGCTATAATCCCACTTGTTCATTTTTGCTTTTGTTTCCCTTGCCTGGGGAGATATGTTCATGAAGAAGTCGCTCATGTTTATGTCCAAGAGATTTTTGCCTATATTTTTTTCTAAGAGTTTTATGGTTTCATGACTTACATTCAGATCTTTGATCCATTTTGAGTTTAATTTTGTGTTATGGGGTTAGACAGTAATCCAGTTTCATTCTCTTACATGTAGCTGTCCAGTTTTGCCAACACAAGCTGTTGAAGAGGCTGTCATTTCCCCATTTTATATCCATGGCTCCTTTATCATATATTAATTGACCATATATGCTTGGGTTTATATCTGGGCTCTCTAGTCTGTTCCACTGGTCTCTGGGTCTGTTCTTGTTCCTGTACCAAATTGTCTTGATTACTGTAGCTTTATAGTAGAGCTTGAAGTCAGGGAGCATAATGCCCCCTGCTTTATTCTTCCTTCTCAGGATTGCTTTGGCTATTTGGGGTCTTTTGTGGTTCCATATAACTTTGAGAACTATTTGCTCTAGTTCATTGAAGAATGCTGTTGGTAATTTGCTGGGATTGCATTGAATCTGTAGATTACTTTAGGCAGGATGGCCATTTTGACAATATTAATTCTTCCTAGCCAAGAGCATGGGATGAATTTCCATTTATTAGTGTCCTCTTTAATTTCTCTTTAAGAGTGTCTTGTACTTTTCAGGGTATAGGTCTTTCACATCCTTGGTTAGGTTTATTCCTGGGTATTTTATTTTTTTTGATGAAATTGTGAATGGAATTGTTTTCCTGATTTCTCGTTCTGCTAGTTCATCATTAGTGTATAGGAATGCAACAGATTTCTGTGTATTAATTTTGTATGCCGCACTTTTGCTGAATTCAGATATTAGATCTAATAGTTTTGGAGTGGATTCTTTAGGGTTTTTTATGTACAATATCATGTCATCTGCAAACAAGGGCAGTTTGAGTTCTTCCTTGCCAATCTGGATGCCTTTTATTTCTTTGTGTTGTCTGATTGCCATGGCTAGGACCTCCAGTACTCTATTGAATAAAAGTGGGAAGAGTGGGCATCCTTGTCTTTTTCCCGATCTTAAAGGAAAAGCTTTCAGTTTCTCGCTGTTGAGTATAATGTTGGCTGTAGGTTTGTCATATATGGGCTTTATTATGTTGAGGTCCTTGCCCTTTATACCCATTTTGTTGAGAGTTTTTATCATGAATGGATGTTCAATTTTGTCGAATGCTTTTTCAGCATCTATGGAGATGATCGTGTGGTTTTTGTCCTTCTTTTTATTGATGTAGTGGATGATGTTGATGGATTTTAGAATGTTGTACTATCCTTGCTTCCCTGGAATGAATCCCACTTGGTCATGATGGATGATCTTTTTGATGTATTTTTGAATTCGGTTTGCTAATATTTTGTTGAGTATTTTTGCATCTATGTTCATCAGGGATATTGGTCTGTAATTTTGTTTTTTTGTGGTGTCTTTGCCTGGTTTTGGTATTAGAGTGATGTTGGCCTTATAGAATGAGTTTGGGAGTATTCCCTCCTCTTCTACTTTTTGTAAAACTTTAATGAGGTTGGGTATTAGGTCTTCACTAAATATTTGATAAAATTCAGCAGTGAAACCATCTGGTACAGGAATTTTGTTCTTAGGTAGTTTTTTGATTACCAGTTCAATTTCTTTGCTGGTAATTTGTCCATTCACATTTTCTGTTTCTTCCTGGGTCAGCCTTGGAAGGTTGTATTTTTCTAGAAAGTTGTCCATTTTTCTGTTATCCAGTTGTTAGCATATGATTTTTTTATAGTAGTCTCTCATAATTCTTTGTATTTCTGTGGTGTCCGTAGTGATTTTTCCTTTCTCATTTCTGATTCTGTTTATGTGTGTAGACTCTTTTTTTCTTGATAAGTCTGGCTAGGTGTTTATCTATTTTGTTAATTTTCTCAAAGTTCCATCTCCTGTTTTCATTGAATCTTTCTACTGTTTTATTCTTCTCTATTTTATTTATGCTCTTATCTTTATTATGTCCCTCCTTCTACGACTTTTGGCTTTATTTGTTCTGCTTTTTCCAGATTCGTTAATTCTGAGTTTTCAATGTTGATATGGGATTGTTGTTCTTTCCTGAGGTAAGCCTGTATTGCAGTATTCTTCCCTCTTAGCACGGCCTTAACTGCTTCCCACAGATTTTGCAGTGTTGAATTATTTTGTCGTTTGTCTCCATATATTGATTGATGTCCGTTTTTGTTTGGTCATTGATCCATTGATTATTTAGGAGGATGTTGTTAAGCCTCCATGTGTTTGTGGGCTTTTTCATTTTCTTTGCGTAATTTATTTCTAGTTTCAACCTTTGTGGTCTGAGAAACTGTTTGGTGTAATTTCAATGTTTTTTAATTTACTGGGACTCTTTTTGTGGTCTAGTATCTGATCTATTCTTGAAAATGTTCCATGTGCACTTGAGAAGAATGTATCCTGCTGCTTTTGGGTGGAGTGCTCTGTAGATATCTTTTAGGTCCAACTGTTTAATGTGTTGTTCAGTGCCTTTGTGCCCTTACTTTTTTTCTGTCTGGTTGTTCTGTCCTTTGGAGTGAGTTGTATGTTGAAGTCTCCTAAAATGAATACATTGCCTTCTATTTTCACTTTTATTTGTGTTACTATTTGTTTCACATACATTGGTGATCCTGTGTTGGGTGCATAGATATTTATAATGGTTGTATCCTCTTGTTGGACTGACCCCTTATCATTATGTAATGTCCTTTGTCTCGTTACTTTCTTTGTTTTGTAGTCTATTTTGTCTGATACAGTACTGCAACGCCTTCTTTTTAGTCCCTATTAGTTGCATGCAATATCTGTTTCCATCCCTTCACTTTTAGTCTTTGTATGTCTTTGGGTTTGAAGTGAGTCCCTAGTAGGCAATATATAGATGGGTCTTGTTTTTTTACCCATTCAGTGATGCTATGTCTTTTGATTGGTGCATTCAGATCATTTCCATTTAGTGTCATTATCAATTGGTATGTACTTATTGCCATTGCATGCTTTAGATTCGTGGTTACCAAAGATTCAAGGGTAACTTCCTTACTATCTAACAGTCTAATTTAACTCTCTTAGTATGCTAGTACAAACACAATCTAAAGGTTTTTTTTTTCCTCCTTTCTTCCTTTTCCTATCTTTATATATTAGGTATCATATTCTGTACTCTTATCTGTCCCTTGACTGACTTTGATTTGATTTTGTGTCTGCTTAGTAATTGTTCTACTTTCTTTACTGTGGTTTTATTTCTTCTGGTGACAGCTGTTTAGCCTTAGGAACACTTCCATCTATAGCAGTCCCTCCAAAATACACTGTAGAGATGGTTTGTGGGAGGTAAATTCTCCCAGCTTTTGCTTATCTGGAAATTGTTTAATCCCTCCCTCAAACTTAAATGACAATCTTGCCAGATAGAGTATTCTTCGTTCGAGGCCCTTCTGCTTCAGTACATTAACTACATCATGCCACTCCCTTCTGGCCTGTAAGGTTTTTGTTGAGATGTCTGATGATAGCCTGATGGGTTTTCCTTTGTATGTGATATTTTTCCTCTCTCTGGCTGCTTTTATATTTTGTCCTTATCCTTGATCTATGCCGTTTTAATTATTATATGTCTTGGTGCTGTCTTTGGGTCCACTGTGTTAGAAGATCTGTCCACCTCCATGTCCTGAGAGACTGTCTCCTTCCCCCGATTGGGGAAGCTTTCAGCACTTACCTCCTCAAAGGCACTTTCTATCCCTTTTTCTCTCTTGTTCTTCTGGTACCCCTATAACATGAATATTGTCCCGTTTGATTGGTCACACACTTTTCTCAATATTCTTTCCTTCCTAGAGATCCTTCTTTTTCTCTGTGCCTCAGCTTCTTTGTATTCCTGTTCTCTCATTTCTGTTTCATTTGCCATCTCCTCTACTTCATCTAATCTGCTTTTAAATCTCTCCATTGTATGTTTCATTTCAGATACTGTATTCCTCAATGTTGTATCTCATTCTTGAATTCTTCTCTGAGTTCTTGAATATTTTTCTGTACCTCCTTGAGCATGTTTATGATTTTTGTTTTGAAATCTCAGGAAGATTGATGAGTTCAGTTTCACTTGGTCCTCTTTCTGGTGTTTGTGGGGTTTTGGTTTGAACCAGGTTCCTTTGACATTTCATATTTGTATGTAGAGCCCTTTGGTGCCCAGAATCTCTACTTTCTGGAGCTACTTAGCCCCTGGAGTGATGTTGGGGGTCGCAGGGGAGCGGCACTGGTGCCTGTGTGGAGGAAATAGCTGTTTCCTGCTTCCCGGCTGCTGTGCCTATCTCCACTGCCAGGACCAGTGGGCTCAGTCCACAGGTATAAGCCTCTGTGCTTTGCTTTTGTAGTTGTTGTAGGCAGGGCTTCCCTCTACCTGGCCTGATGTCAGGGCAGGGGCTACCGGTTTGCGAGCCTGTTCCATTAGGGAGGAAGGCACAGCAGGCTGCGTATCATGGTGGGGGACCTAGGAGCTCTATAGCTAGCCAGGGGGATGGAGCACCTCAATCTCCTGTAAGTTCCCAACCTGCTGGGTAGTGTGTCCCAGAAAATTTTGTCCACCTGACCTTTCTCCTGAGCAGCAAGCTCTGTTCAGTCCTTGCCCCTTTAGCAGCCCTCTTGCTGTTAGGCAGTCTCTTAGACTTCCCTTCTTTGTTTTGTCCCAGAGCAGCCCCATGTGGATCCCTGTTTTCCACAAGCATCTGGAATCTCAGTCTTTCCATGTATTCCACCTGTCTTAGCTTTCCAACCCCACCAATCTCCAGAGCAGATCTGGAGGTTTGTACAGTGTAGGTTCATGCTCCCAGAGCAGATCTCCATGGCTGGGTGTTCAGCAGTCCTAGGTTCCACCCCCTCCCTGCTCCGTTTCTCTTCCTCCCACCAGTGAGCTGGTGTGATGGAATGGCTTGGGTCCCTCCAGATCACAGCCTTGGTACATTACCCTGTTCCATGATGTCTTTTCTTTTCTCCAAGTGAATGCAGTCTGGCGAAGTCATCTTTCCTGTTTTTCTTTCAGGATTAGTTGTATTAACTATATTTTCACATTATATGTGGTTTTGTGAGGAGGCCTCTGTCTCACCTTTCATGCTGCCATCTTTAATCCTCCCTCATCTTCATTGACATATATTTTTTATGCTCCTGAAATATGTCTTTTAATTAGAGCATTTAGTCCATTTCTATGTAATGTGCTTTCTAATACACTTAGATATAAGCCTACTGTTTTACTATTTGCTTTTTATTTGTTGCATGTCATTTATGTTCATTTTCCTCATCTTTTTTGCCTCTTTTGGATAAGTTATTTCATATTATTCTATTATCCCTTTCTTAATAGGTTAGTAGTTACCCATTACTGTATTTTTCTTCTGGTGGATACCCTAGTAATTGTAACATATTCTTGACATCAAAATATAGATTAGTACTTTTTCTTTCTTCCTGGACAGCATAAGGACCTCACAATATTGTAATTTCTCTGCCTTTTCTAACCCATATATATTTGTCATATCTTTGAATTTTTCTGTTATTTGATTCCAGTAGGACATTTAATCATTTTTTCATAATATTAACATACATTTATATTATATATATATTTGTTTTTGTTGCTCTTAATTTTTCCCTGCATCATTGAGTATCTATATTAGATAATTTTCCTTGTGTCTGAAAACATCCTTTTGTTATTTTCTTTAGTGTGGCTCTCTTGGTGAATTTACATAGATTTTGTCTAAAAACATCTTTATATTCATTCTTGAATCATATTTTCACTGGGTATAAAACTAGGTTTTTGCTTTCTTTAGCACTTTGGAAATATTCTATTGTATGGTGTTTTCCATTGTTTTTGCTACAAGGTCTGCTCCTTGTCTCATTGTTGCTTTTTTTAGGTCATCTTGTTTTTTCCTCTGGCTGCTTTTAAGATTTTGTTTTTCTCTGTTTTGAGCAGTTCTTCTATGAAGCACCTGCTTTTTCATTTATTTATTTATTTATTTATTTATTTATTTATTTATTTATTCTGGCTTGATGCTGTTCATAGTACATCTGGGATATATGGCTTGATTTTTTTTTACCAGTTTTTTAAAAGTTTTCAGCATTTGTCTCTTCAAATACTACTGCAGTATTCTTTTTCTTCTGTCTGTCACTTAGGATTCAGATTATAGGTGTCCACACCCATACTAAAAACTTATTTTTGGATAGTTTTTCTAATTCATATTTTGTCTTTAGGTTTTAATATTCATATACTTTACTTTTCTATTGTAATGATCAGCTCTTTTCCCCCATATGTATACCGCACAAACTCCTCCCTGTTCTTTAAAACAAGTCTGCCAATATTATTTTTCTATTTTCACATATTTTTTACAATTACTCTAAAAGATTAACTTGTCCAAGTTCACATAACTGACAAGCTACTAAGGCTGAAATTTGAGCCAAGTCCAGTTGATTAAGTATTTCTTGCTCTTCATTATATGAAGTTATATTTCCTTTTTTCTATGTCTCTTTGTTTCTCCCACTTGGTATTTGGAGAATAAGTGTTTTTCAAAATGCTATGCACATTGATGAATTGTCTTAGTATATCTTAATATTATAATATTCTCTCATTCTACCTATATTTATTACATAAACAGAAGCACACAAATTTATGAGCCAAATATTATCCCCTTAAGGAATTTATATTCTACAAGGAAAACAAATGCATATAGTTTATTCCAATAGATGATATGACGAGAGTTTCCATGGATAGAAACAAATAAGAAGATAGTCCCAGTTAATGAGATCAAGAAAGAATCATTGAGTAGTTAGAATTATCATGAAAGAGATGGTAATGTGAGAATTTCTTTATTGTATTCAAGGGTAGCAATCTATATTATACGTATGTTTTTTAATACACATAAAACTAATACTAGTGTTTTACGTTTTCCCCCCTAACAAATCTATTTGTATATACTCAAATTGTCACTAATTAGGTAGTTAATCATATAAGCAAAAAAATTTTTTCCGTGGTTATAACATTATATACAGTGATTGAACACATTTGTTTTGTTTTTTTTTCCAGGTTATTTCATTTTTGGCTGCAGTTTTGCATAAAAAGGGGACTCGTGAGGATATTGAAAATAACATGCCAGAGTTTTTACTAAGAAGTATGAAAAAGAAACCCCCTTCTTCAGCAAAGAAAGTAAGATATCTAGAAATACACAACTCATAAAGCTGATATTGGAAAAGTACATTGAAACTTATATAACATCACACATTAAAGTGTAATTTTAAAATAGAAGAATTTAAGGATATTAAAATACTTGTTTTATAGACCTAATTTTTGAAGGATTTTCAGTTTCTTGCACAAGTTAAATATGATTAATCTGAAAGTTACAATATATAATTTTTGTTTGGATTTACAGGTGGGGGGATTCAATCATTTGCTTGGCTTAATTTACATGACTTCTGTTAATATGATAAATTTCCATAAATGTGTATGTAAAGTTAATTGAAGTCCATTATCTTTATGTGAGAATGAAAAGGAGACAGTTATAGATACTGTTGACAAAGGTATGTCATTGATAAAGTTGCTTACCAGACTAATTATATATCCCAGAAATGAGAAACAAGTTTTTCCTATATAAGGAAATTGAGGTTGGAATCATAAAAACTAAAGCCTCTCACCATGTGACTATGAATGCTATTCATGTCCATACTTCAACTTTCTTCTTTGTAAATATATACTTACATCTTATACATGATCCTTATAGAAATTCCTTCTTTCTTTTCTTCCTTCCTCCCTCTTTCTTTTCCCTATCTTTCCTTTCTCTCTCTCTCCCCTACCTCTATATACATATATATATACATATATATGTGTGTGTATATATGAATATATATACACACTTACATATACATACAAAAACACATATGTGTGTAAATTCCTTGTGGTAATGGACATTGCTATTTTTCTATTTCCTTCAGCTAAATTCTTAATTCGTTTATTTTTCAATCTTATATTCTAATAAATTCCATTAAAGTAAATTTCCCTTTGAGTACTACTTTGCATTCCATAGTTTTGACTCATTATTCTTTTCTAAGTTATCTGTGACTGCTGTTTTTGTTCTGTTTTACTCTAGTACTATTTAAACCAAAGTTTTGAAATTTCTGAGTAAATAGATATAGGGAATGGGGGAATGATGGAAATAATTAGCCTTTGTTGTCAATTTCTAGTTTTGTTACTTCTGATAATACAGCCTTGCTGTTTTCTTTGTGGCTAAATCCATAGTCAGGTGTTTTTAATGCCCTGATGTTGTGCAGACTTGGTTATTCTTTTAAAATGTCTAATATTATGCATTCTTCATTATTATGTCCATATAGTTCTAAGTATTTCTATTTAATCAAGCTTATTAATTGTTAAAATTTGTTGTACTTTTTTTGGTTTGAGTAGTTGGATACTATAAGAAATATATTAAATTTTCCTACTGTTTTTCACCTTTCTCCTTTCTTCTTGTGTTTATACCAGTTTTTTGTTTAACAGTTTCAATCATTTCAAAAATTTTGTGTTCTTGCATTTTTCTCCCATACTAGATTGATAGTTTATCTGAATGTAGAATTCTAAGTTAAAAATTTTCTCTTGAAACTCAACCAAAATCATTTTATTGTCTTCTTTCACTCTGTATTGTAGATGAGGATCCACTGCCTTTTTCTCTTGGAAAAGAAATTGTCTTTTTCTTTGTAACTGTTTAGGGTTTTTTCTTTAACCTCAAAGTTCAGAAATTTCCTCAACCACAATACTCACTTGAGAATTCTTCTAAGTAAGTTCTTTTGCTTTAGAAAAACAAATGCAGTACTTTATGGAGGGTAAGTGGAATACTGATGCTAGAACCAGCTTCTCTGAAACAAATAGTTGGCATGTTAGCATGTTACCTTTTAATTAATTATTCTGCCATTCCTTTTCTTTTATTGTCTCAATTTCTTTTTCTGATAATTCATTGCTAGTATATAGAAACACAACTAATTTTTGTATATTGATTTTGTATCTTGCAACTTTACTGAATGCATTTATTAGTTCTAACAGTTATTTGATGGCTTCTTCAGTGTTCTGTACATATGTCATTTTGAAAACAGAGATGATTTACTTCTTTCTTTCCAATTTGGATATCTTTCATTTCTTTTTCTTACCTTATTGCTCTGGCTAGGACTGCTAGTAGTGAAAGTGGGCATCTTTGTCTTGTTCCTGATCTAAAAGGAAAAGTTTTCAGCTTTTCACTCTTTAGTATGATATTAACTGTGGGCTTGTCATATATGGCCTTTATTTTGTTGAGGTATGTATCCTTTATACCCAATTTATTGAGAGTTCCTATTATACATGGGTGTTGAATTTTGTCAGATGCTTTTTTTGGACATCTATTGAGATACGATTTTTATCCTTCATTTTGTTAATGTAGATGTGTCACATGTATTGATTTATGTATGTTGAACCATCCTTGCATCCCAGGAATAAATCCCACCTAATCACAGTATATGATCCTTTTAACATATTTTTGAATTCTGTTTGTTAATATTTTGTTGAGGATTTTTGCATCTATGTTTTTCAGGGATATTGGCCTGTAATTTTCTTTTCTTGAAGTGTCCTTGTCTATTTTGGTATCAAGGTAACAGTGGCCTCATAAAACGAGTTTGCAAGTGTTTTTTCTATTCTTTAGAGGAGTTTAAGAAGGATTTGCATTACTTCTTTTAAAGTTTGGTAGCATTCACCTGTGAAGGTGTCTGGTCCTCACCTCAGATTTTCTTTGTTGGGAGGTTTTTGGCTTCTGATTCAATCTCCTTACTAGTAATTGGTCTATTCAAACTTTTTGTTTCTTCATGATCCAGGTCTTGTTGGGTTATCTGTTTCTAGGAATTTATCCATTTCTTCTGGTTTATCTAATTTTGTTACCACAAATTGTATAATTTTTTATTACCCTTTGTGTCTCTGTTATCTGGTGTAATGTCTTCTCTTACATTTCTACTTTTTTATTTATTTTAGCCTTCTTTTTTTCTTAGTCTAGGTAAAGGTTTGTCAATTTTGTTTATCTTTTCAAAAAACCGGCTCTTAGTTTCAATGATCTTCTCTTTTGTCCTGTTAATCTGTTTCATTTATTTCTCTTTTCTTTGTTATTTTCTTCTGTCTGCTATCTTTGTGCTTAATTTATTCCTTGTTTCCTGAGATGTAAAATTCAGTTGTTTATTTGAGATCTTTTTTTTTCTTAATGTAGACATTTATCACTATCAAATTTCCTCTTAGAACTCTTGCACCCTGTGAGTTTTAGTATGTGATGTTTCAATTTTCATTTGTCTCAAGATTTTTTAATTTCCTTTTTATTTCTTCTTTGACCCATTGATTGTTCAGAAGTATGTTAATTTCCACATATTTGTGGACCTCTCAGTTTTACTCTTGCAGTTGATTTCTAGTTTCATACCATTGTGGTCAGAAAAGATGACTGATAGGATTTCAGTCTTCTTAAATTATTGAGACTTGTTTTGTGACCTAACATATTATTTATCCTGTAGAATGTTCCATATGCAACTGAGAAAAATATATATTCTGCTTTTTGATGGAATGTTCTGTATATGTCTGTTAGGTTCAGCTGGTCTAACTTTATGTCCAGTGATACCTTAGTGATTTTCTGACTGGGTTATCTATCTAATGTTGAAAGCAGGGTATGGAAATCTCCTGTTTATTATTGTATTGCTGTAATCTCCTTTCAGATCTGTTAATATTTGCTGTATATATTTAGCTGTTCTGATGTTGGGTGTATAAAATATTTATAATTGTTATATCCTCTTGATGAGTTGACCCCTCGATCATGCTCTAATGATCTTTGTCTCTTGTTACAGTATTTGATGTAAAGTTTATTGTGTCTTAGTATAGTTTTTTGATTTCCATTTGTATGGAATTTCATTTTCCATCCCTTCACTTTCAGTCTATGTGTGTCCTTAAAGCTGACATGAATCTCTTGTAAGTAACATAATTGGGTCTTGTTTTATTATCCATTCAGCCACTCACATCTTTTGATTGGAGAATTTAATCCATTTACATTTAAAATGCATTTCCATTTCATGACCCAGTCTTTCCAACTGCCTCTGCTCTGTTGAGTTTTTTTGTTGTGTTACTGTTTTGTTTGTTGTTGTCATTTTTATGTTTCTTCTAGGAAGAATTCACTTTCAGTTTTTTTTTTTTCTCTTACACAGATCTGGGGTCAATTCCTCAGTTCTTTAAGTATGTCAATTCTTACCAGCTCTTGCACTGTTCAGATGATCTGGAGTACCTGTCCCAGGCATTTTATCACTTTGATGGATTTATTTTTATATTCTGTTATTTCACTGACATCAATAAACCCATGTGTTTAGTTAGCCATTTGAACTGGAATTTTTTAATGGGATTACCAGTGACATCCTACAAAATTCCCCAGAAGTAAATCCAAACAAAAGTTAACAATTTTGTGTGATGAAATTCTTGAGGTAAGTTCATATTGGTCCATTTAAATCTTTATATATATATTTTAAATGGTCCATGAAATAGAAAAAATAAATAAATTCCTTTACATTTATTATACTAATGCCATAATTGCAGTGGAATCCTGAAAAATTAATATTGGAACTCCTTGAAAAAACTTTTTTTGTGAGCTGAATGTTGCAAATTAAGGGGTGTTGGAGTTGAGGTATGTGTGTGTGATAATGATACATCTCATATACATTTTAAGACTTTCCAAGTGTGAAGAAATCACCTAAGAATGTGTAAAATAGATGTTTTATGCCAAGAATAAATTCCTAAAGGGAAAGGCACAAAGTATGCATTTCAAATGTTAATTCTTGGAATAATTCTTTAGAGTTAGACTGTTAAGATTGGAATGCAGATTTTATGAAAATAAGTCAAATTCTTTTCAAAATATTACTGTCTTGTATGATAAAATCTTAGAGATTCTGTGCAAAAATCATAATTGGTATTATTGCAGATGAGAATTTTTTCTAGCAATCGCAATGCCAGCATCACAAGTAATATCAATGGTGTTTGAACAAAAATATTTTTCCAGTATTTTATTTGCTATACATTGTTTCTTTAGTTCCCGATATGTTCCTGAGAGGATTATCTTGAAAATATTGCTACTGTGAGCATCTTTATGGATCTATCTTGGAAGCTTTTGCCATTGTAACTGGTACAGGACTGAGCAGTATGTGGTACCAAAATTATGGTTTTGCATATTATGTTTTTATAGCTGGAGTCAAATCACCCTTCCAAGAGCTTGTGTCAGTTTGTATTCTCACCAGTAGTATATACATGTTTCCCTGCTTTTCGTCTGTCCCAGAGATTAACAAACATTTATGTCAGTCTGATAGATTAGAAAAATTATGTCTTGCTATGATTTGTGTTTCTTTAGTTATGAGTGAGGTTGAATATATTTCAGAATCTTAAAAGACAATTTTAATGGCTTTGCCCATTTTTAAATCAAGTTCCAGTTTTTAATCATATTCCTTGATTAATAGACCTTAATTATATAGTCTAGATATTAATATTTTGCCTATTATATATTTTGAAAACCACTTTCTCAGTCAGCTTTTGACTTGCTTATTATATTTTTTAAAGTTTTAAGTAATTAAATGTGTCTCTTACAACCTCATTGTTTTATGTCTTCCTAGAAAAGTCTTCTGTACTCTAATTAAATCTTTGATTCTTTTATAATGTGGATGGTATTCTTTTATACCTTTACATCTCTGTGTCAGCTAGAATATATTTTGCTCTAAAGAGTGATCTAGTAACCCAGCTTAATTTTTTTCCCAAGATGGTTAGTGAGTTATCTTAACGTCCTTTATTGAATAAGGCCTTGTTTTCACAATGATTTGAAGGGTCACTTGTGGGTGAAATTAAGTTCAGTTATATATTTGACTGTATTTCTAGACATGTTTGTCTTTTCGATTTATTTCATTTCTCTTACAGTGTCAATTGGTTTTAATTATTATACCTCTATAATATATTATTATATTTTCTAGGACTAATTTCTCAAGTTTTCTCAACTTCCTCCTAAAAACTGTTGGTATTACACTGAGTTTATTGTCTTATGTAGGGAAAATGAACTTCTTTACAGTATAAATAGTGCATATCAATGAGTAGTTACATCGTTTGCTTAAATTTTATTTCTAGCCCTTGAGTTTCTAGTTTTCTTCATATGACCTGGTTTTGTGTTGATTAAGTTTGGCTAGGTATTCTTCTTGGCTGCTATTATAAATGGAATTTCTTAAATTTTATTTTCTAATGGTTGTGTTTTTGTATTAAAGCCATTTGTATATTTACATATATGTACTTTTTGGCTGTTTTTGAGGTATAATTAGTATATAATATTATATTCATTTCAGGTATACAACATGATGATTTGATATTTGTATATATTGTTAAATGATCACCACAGTAAGTCTAGTTAACATGTCACCATACATAGTTAAAAAATTGGTTTCCTTTTCTTCTTGTAATAAGAACTTTTACGATCTATGTTCAGTGACTTTCAAATATGCAATACAGTATTACTAACTTTAGTCATCATGTGTTACAGTACAAACTCATGACTTACTTATTTTATAACTGGAAGTTTGTGCCTTTGCCCCTTCACCCACTTTACCCCCCCCAACCTTGACAACAACCAATTTGTTTTTTGTGTCATAAACTTGGATTTTTGGTTCTATGTATTGTTTTTGAGCTTCCACATATAAGTCATATCATCATACAGTATTTGCCTTTCTCTGTCTGGCTTATTTCACTTAGCATAATGACCTCAAGGTCTATCCACATTGTCACAAATAGTAAAATTTCAGTCTTCTTATGGATGAAGAATATTCAGTTATGTGTATATATGTATATGTGCATATATATAGCCATACATACATGTATATACACCAAATCTTTATCCATTCATCTGGATGGACACTGAGGTTATTTCTATATCTTGGCTATTGTAAATAAAGCTGCAGTGAATACAGAGTTGCACATACCTTTTCAAATTAGTATTTTTGTTTTCTTCAGATAGATACCCAGAGGTGGAATTGCAGGATCATATGGTAGTTCTATTTCTAATTTTTTGATGAACTGCTATACTGTTTTTCACAGTGGTTGCACCAGTTTACATTGCCACCAGTGTACCAGGGTTCCCTTTTCTACACTTCACCAGCACTTCTTATCTCTTGTCTTTTTGATAGTAGCTATTTTGACTGGTGTGAGTTGATAACTTATTGTGTTTTTAATTTGCATTTCCCAGATCATTAATGATGTTGAGCATCTTTTCATGTGCCTGTTGCCCATCTGTATATCTTCTTCTGGAAAAATGTCCATTCAGATACTCTGCCCATTTTTTAATTGCATTATTTTTATGCTAATGATTTGTATGAGTTCTTTATATATTTTGGATATTAGCCACTTGTCAGGTATATAATGTGCAAATATTTTCTCTCATTCAGTAGGCTGCCTTTTCTTTTTGTTAATAATTTCCTTTGCTGTGCAGAAACTTTTTAGTGTGATGTTGTCCCACTTGTTTGTTTTTGCTGTTGTTGCCTTTGCTTTGGAATCAGATCCAAAAAATCATCTCCAAGACCTGTCAAGTTGCATATCACCTGTGTTCTATGACTTTATGGTTTCAAGACTTACAGTCAAATCTTTAATCTATTTTGAGTTAATATGGTATAAGATAGTAGTCTAATTTCATTTCTTTATACAGCTGTCCAGTTTTCTCAGCCTTGTTTATTAAAGATACTGTCATTTTCCTGTTGTATAATTTTTTGCCTCCATTGTCATAAATTAATTTACCATGTGTACATGGGTTTATTTCTGCGCTTTCTGTTCTGTTCCATTGATCTATGTGTATGTTTTATGCAATACCAATACCATACTGTTATTACTATAGCTTTGTAATACAGTTTGATATCAGGGAATGTGATGTGTCTATTTTTGTTGTTCTTAAGATTATTTTGGCTACTCTGGGTCTTTTGTGGGTTCCATACAAGTTTTATGATTGTTGTATTTCTGTGGAAAAACTCTTTTGGAATTTTGGAAGGGATCACATTGAATCTTTATATTGCTTTGGGCAGTGTGGGCATTTTAACAATATCAATTTTTCCAATCCATTAGCTGAGAATACAGTTCCATATTTGTGTGTCATCTTCAGTTACTATTATCAATGCCATAGTTCTCAGTGTACAGGTCTTTTACCTTCTTGGTTAAATTTATTTCTAGGTATTTTATTCTTTTTGGTGCAGTTGTAAATAGTGTTTTCTTAATTTCTTTTTATGATAGTTCATTAGTGTAGAAATGCAAAAGATTTTTGTGTATTCATTTTGTATCCTGTAACTTTACTGGATTTGTTTATTAGTTCTAAGAGTTTTTTGGTGGTCTTTCAGGTTTTCTGTATACATATACTGTCACCTGCAAATAGTGACATTTTCTTCCTGTACAATTTGGATGACATTATTTCCTTTTCTTACCTAATTACTCTAGCTAGGACTTCTAATACTATGTTGAATAAGAGTGGTGAGAGAGGGCATCTACGGTCTTATTGTTTATCTTAAAGGAAAAGTTTTCAGCTTTTACTGTTTAGTATGATGCTAACTGTGGACTTATATGGACATTATGATGTTACTGTACATTTCCTCTCTACCCACTTGAGAGTTTTTATCATAAATGGATATTGAATTTTGTTAAATGCTTCTGCAGCTACTGAGGTGGTCATATGATTTTTATCCTTCATTTTGTTAATATGGTGTTTGGCATGATTGATTTGCAGGTGTGGAATCATCCTTGCATTCCAGGAGTAAATCTTAGTTGATCATGGTATATGATCCTTTAAATGTACTGTTGAATTCAGTTTGCAATATTTTGTTGAGTTTTACATCTGTGTTCAACAGTGATATTGGCCTGTTATTTTGTTGTTGTTGTTGTGTCCTTGTCTGGTTTTTGTGTCAGGGTAAAGCTGACCTTGTAAAATGAGTTTGGAAGCCTTTCCTCTTCTATTTTTTGGAAGAGTTTGGAAAGGATTTGTATTGATTCTTTGAATGTTTGGTAGAATTCACCATTGAAGCCATCTGGTTGTGGACTTTTGTTTTGGGGGGATGTTTTTAATACTGATTCAATCTCCTTATTAGTAATTGGTCTATTCAAGTTTTCTTTTTCTTCATGATTCCTTCTTGGAAGGTTAATATGTTTCTAGAAACAGGTCTTCTAGTTTGTCTAATTTTTTGCTTTATAATTGTTCATAGTATTCTCTTATGACCCTTTGTATATCTGTGTTAGCAGTTGTAATGTCTCCACTTTCATTTCTGATTTTATTTGAGCCCTCTGTCTTTTCTTAGTGAGTATAGCTCAAGGTTTGTCAATATTCATCTTATCGAAGAACCTGCTCTTAGCTTCATTGATATTTTCTGTTGTCTTTTTAGACTGTTTCATTTTTTTATGCACTGATCTTTTTTATTTCCTTCCTTCTACTGACTTTGGGCTTCATTTGATCTTTTTGTAGTTCCATGAGGTGTGAAGTTAGGTCGTTTGAGATGTTTCTTGTTTCATGAGGTAGACATTGATCACTATGAACTTCCCTCTTAGAATTCCTTTTGCTGCATCCTGTAAATTTTAGAATGTATGTTGTATTTCCATTTTCACTTGTCTTGAAGTGTTTTTTGATTTCTCCTTTGATTTCTTCTTTGACCCACTGGTCATTCAGTAGCATGTTGTTAATCTCTACATATTTGTGAATTTTCCAGTTTTCTTCTTGTACTTGATTCCCAGTTCTATACCATTATGGTCAGAAAGGTGCTAATATAATTTCAGTGTCCTTAAATTTATTAAGACTTGTACGTGGCCTATCATGTGATTTATCTTGGAGAATGTTTCATGTGCACTTGAGAAGAATGTGTGTTCTGCTGCTTTTGGATAGAATGATCTGCATATATCTGTTAAGTCCATTTGGTCTAAAGTGTCATTTAAGGTGCCACATATATTTTATAAATTCCACTTTCTTAATTCTTCCATTTTTTTTGTAGTTGGTTTACTGCTCATTTAGTCACTTCTGCTTCTGCAAATAATTTTACTTGTCATTTCTATTCTCATAAGATTTAATATTTATTGATTTGCTATCCATTGATCTAAGTGAAATTGTACTATAATTTTCTATTTTGATAGAATGTTGAGTTTTGGCATTATTATTATGCTGATTCTCTAAAAAGGATTTGGAGGTGTTCTTGATGACCGTGGATTGTAACTCTAAATTCCCACATATTAAATCGCTACAGTATACCAAATGAAAATTCAACTATGCACAATAGGGTTAAATTATTTGAAAGAATTAAAGATTATTGAAGTAATTACAAGGGATAATCTTTAGAACTTTGAATTATATAGCAAAAATTACAGTTGCATGTAATTGCTCTTTATAAAGGTACATTTATTTTTCACTCTGAAGCTCACATCCTCCCAGGTGAAACCTTTGTTTTGGCTCTGTTGGTGTGTCATTGTCTTTGGGATATACAGTGCTATTCCTATGTTGGCAGTGATGTGCCTGGTTTCATTTATTAGTTCATTTATCAATTAAACACTTGTTTTCTAAGCACTGTACAAAGTACTGAATTTACAGTTATAAATAAGAAATTGGTGTGTTTCAAGGGCATAGACTTTCTGATTTAAGGCACTAACATGATATATCCAGAGGTTAACAGTTTTGGAATTAGACAGACGTGGGCTCAAATACTGTGCCACTTAATAGCAATATGACCTTGGGCATGTTATTTAATTTCTTTACACCTTAGTTTTCTCATCTCTGAAAGAGGACATATAGGTCTGCTTTACAGCATTTCTGTGTTATGCCTGAGTTAATGTCGGTAAACCACTTTCCAGTGTTTGGCACACAGTAAGTGCTCAATAATGGTCATGGTAATTATTGTTAATGCTGTAACTACTTCTACCACAAAAACCAGCACATATGAGAAATATCTTTGGGTATCTTGTCACAGTCTAAACCACATTTCCAAAGCCATAGTGCATGAAAAACGAAACCTTAAAAGCATGCACCTCAATGATTGAACTAGATTTGTTGAAAGAGAAAAAAATAATTCAGTTTTCTTGGGTTGCACTATTTAACATGGTCTCTGTTGCTTTTAACAATATTTGTGAGCAAAACTTAACTTTATTACATTTTAGATCCAGTTTAAAAATTGTTTCTTAGCTGCAGAATGAGAAATGGTGTTGCCTCGTGTGTGGTGTCTCTGCAGTCGGGCACTGCTTCCTGTCTCATTGTTCTGGATCCTTCACTTAAGTGAGGCCTAAGAGGTGGAATACTCACAGCACAGTGGTAACCATTTCAAGCTCTTCTTACAGACTTTCTCTCGACTTTACAAATGGTATAAGTCAGTTCACTGACCTATTCTTAGTATTATAATGAGTTTCTGAACCAATTGACTTACCTTTCACAATTTTGAAGATCAATAATGTCCAAAGAAATGTCTAAATTTTAAACCTCTTCGGGTATCTTAGGGCTGATTCTAGGACTCTTTAGATTCATTGGCATCCTTGATGAATGACCCCAGTAAGTGGAAAACTGCTCAAAGTGCCCAGATGGAATTTGGACCCAGTATTTTCATCTTTTGTAATCTGTTTTAAAAGGTGGTGGGGAAGAGAGTGGGTCTATAATTAAACTTAGTACTTGGAGCCCAAATTTTGTGTTTGAAGCTGGGAGAAAATGTAATACATAGGATTAAACTCTGAACCAAAAAAACTTGAATATGATGTATATAGTACGTGTATGATGATATAGTACTTGTGTTTGCTTGATGGGGGGTTGTGGGGGAGGATCTCTCACATTCAGTAGGTTAATCTTCTGTTCAGTAGGTTAATTTTCTGTTCTTTTTCTTCTTTCTCTTTTCAAAACAGTCACAGATTTCACTTCTTACAGGTGACAAATGGCCTAGCTGAAATACTTCACAGGAGAGAGAGCAGGATTTAGGGTAGTAGTATGGGTTTGTTTCTGTTTTTTTGTATGTTTAATTGCTTCATCTTTATCAAGTATGATAAGTATAAACTTTAGAAAAGAAACTTGCTTATAGCCCTATTAAATACAATAGCTTAAGAGTAGTGGAAGCAGTGAGAAATAAAAACATTAAAAAATTAAAATAGGTGATGACAGCAGTATTTGGGATTAGTACAGGAAAGGTTAGTGAAATTCCAATAACATTTCTGTGAAGACTAAACAGAGTTATGTTGGGAATCCTGATAAGGACTGCTTTGGTTGGAGGGTTGAGGGCACAGTCCTGTTTACAGATACCTGAATTCAAGAGAGAACAGGAGGAGGGGTAAGTAGAGATAACTCTGGTACATTTTGATAACTCCTGAGGATGGTTGCTATAAGGGAGGTAAACGGGATAGCTAGAAAGAAGTGTAGGATTAAGGAAGGGGTGTTTTGGCATTGTCTTGCTTTTTAACCCTGGGAAATATTAGAACATTTGCTGTTGGATGGATGCGGTCCATTAAAAAGGGAAAGTTGGTCATGTAGGGGAGACTGAAAGCAATTTCTCCAGTATTTTCTTCAGGTTGGCCAGAAGTGGTTGGAAGCCACTGTGTAAGTTCAAGGTTTGTTTTTAGATCAAAACACAGACAATTCATCCATGGCAACCTGTGGTAGGGCAGAATATATAGAAATAAATATAGGTAGGTTATTGATTTAATGATAAGAGAGGTGGAGGTTTTCTTCTAATTGTTTTGATTTTTCAGTGAATTTTCCAGGTCTTCAGCTGAGTGTCTGAGAGAGGGAGAGAGGAAATGGCCTAGAATGGCTAGGGAAACAGCCCAGAAGATCACATATTTCAAGAAGCAAACTTGGCCTGCATTGCCTATCTGTGTAAACCGCTCCCTTGGCCCTTGAAGTTATTATTAGGATGCTAATTATCTCTTTTGTCTGTTGTCTTGGAAAGTTTCTTCTATCTTTATCTTGTCACCTCCTTTTTATGGGAGGAAATTGAAAACAATTACTCCTTTGGGCAAGGTTAGATATTTGTTTTTTCCCATTAAGAAGCTAAGCAAACAACAAAGTATTGTTGATGGTCTCTATGTGTCCAGGTAACACCTAACTGCTCAGTTACTTGTATCTATTATTATTAATTGCAGTGTCAAAAATTAAAGAATAGAACTATTGATACTCTGGATTTCACTTTGGGGTTCTCTTTAAATTTTTTTTTTTAATGTCATAAATATTTTTCTTTTTCTTTTAGATGTTCTTAATAGTTGCTCCTCTTTCTGTCCTCTACAACTGGAAGGATGAATTGGACACTTGGGGATATTTCAGAGTCACTGTTTTACATGGTAACAAAAAAGACAATGAACTGATTCGCATAAAGCAGAGGAAATGTGAAATTGCTCTAACAACTTATGAAACACTGCGTTTATGTCTGGATGAACTTAACAGGTAATGGGAGTAACGGGGATGATTGCATTAATATTCTGCTTCTGTCAATTGTATTTATCCCTCATGTTGTATTTTTCTTAAAGCTCTAAATAACCTTTAGCATGATTTTATTTCACTTAAGAATTAATAATATAGACAGTTTATAATAATTAACTTTTTTCTAGGAAGGAAAAACCTACAACAGATTTTCCACAGTTCCTTATTTTATTTCCTCTATTACCTCTCCCAACAATGCCTATTAAGGAACGAATGAACTTGTCCTAAAGCTCGTGTGCAACCTTTTATGGAAATGGTGCATCTAGACTACGTGATTTTCATGAATGATATTAATTATGGGAGTCTGTTGTGAATGTAGAGTGGCAAAAAATAAATATACATGTTGAGCACACTGTTCCAGAACTTGACGTACCCCAAAGAAATGAGCTGGCTCATGCCAACTATCATCCTAATAAGGTTTTAGTGGGGAGTAAAGACAGACAGTTATAAAGTCCCCTGAGTACTGTGATACAGAGCAGAGGATGGGGGCACATGAGGAGTGAGGACAGTCGTCAGGCGCTTCCCACAGAAGATGCCCTATGAGCTGAGTGGGAATTGCAGGGTGAATAAGACTTGAGCAGGAGAGAAATCCAGGTAAACGAAACGAGCAGTGTTTGTGGAGGCCTGCGGACAACAAAGGTCATGGCACTTGATAAATGACAGCAGCTTAGATGTCTTCATCATCTGGTGGCTGCAGCCTAGAGAATCTGCAAGAAGTAGGCGAGACAATGCCAGTGTGGTAAGCAAGGGACAAATCATAAACAGTATTGAAAGCTACTACTGAATTTGGTCTTTGTCCTGAGAGCAGTAGAATGCCCCTGAAGGATTTTCATCAGATTATGGATATGACAAAAATGATCAGATTTGCATTTTATAAGTAACCCAGCTGCTATCTGTGCAGATGGATGAGAGCCAAATTGAATGGAGAAAGACCAGTTGGGAGGCTTACTGTGAGCTAAACTATGTCCCCTCCAATTCATATGTTCAAGTCCCAACTCCAAGGACTTCAAAGTGTAACTGTATTTGGAGATGAGATCTCGGAAGGGATGATTAACTTGAATGAGGCCATTAAGTTAGGGCCCTGGTCCAACCTGGGTGGTGTCCTTAGAAGAAAAGAGACAAGAGGAATTCATGCACAAAGGAAAGGACATGTAAGTCCACAGCAAGGAGGCGGCTGTCTTTAAGCCAAGGAGAGTGACTTCAGAAGAGACCAAGCCTGCCCACACCTTGATCTTGGATTTCTAGCCCCTGGAACTGTGTGTCTGGCATCTTTTGCTGATCGTAATGTTGTGAGAGTCATCCATGTTATTGAATCTATCAGTGATGGCTCTTTTTTAACACTGAATTGTACTGCATTTTAGGTGACATTTTGTTACCCTTTCCTTTGAGGATATTTGGGGTTTCTAGTTTTAGGTTATAAAACTCAAGGAATGTTTATGTATAAGCCTTTTTTAAAATATATATTTTCATTTCTCTTGGGTAAATGCCTAGGAGTAGAATTTCAGGTAATATGGTAAATGTAGGTTTAACTTTAGAAAAAATCGCCAAACTATGTTCCCGAGTGGTTGTACTGTGTTATGCCAGCTAGCGGCCTATGAGAGTTCAGTTGCCTCCTTTACTTACCAGCACTTCGTATTGTCAGTCAGGGTGTATATAGTATACAGGGATATTCTGTGGCAGTATGTAATTTGCATTTTTTTTATCTGTGTGAACGTGAAGAATGTCAGTTCTCCAGTGGATGTAGTGTCTCTAGTGTCAGTGAAGCTAGTTTTAGATGGGTGTTGTTAAGTGTTCTCCATCCTTACTGATTTCTTTCTTGTTGGTTTACAGTTTCAGAGAGAGGAAGGTTGATACCTTCATAATTGTGGATTTTAAAAACTTTTTCTTTGTTCTTCAGCTTTCAATTCATATACTTTGAAGCTCTATTATTAGGTATACACACATTTATGGTTGGTATTTTTTCTCGGTGATTGATCCTTTTAACTGTTCCTTTTTATATCTAATAAGCTTGAGGTTTTTATCTGATATTAATATACTCAGTACAGTCTTCTCATGCTTACTGCTTATTTATTATTTTCCACCTTTTCTGTTTCAACGTATCTGTTCTTTATATTTAAAGTATCTATGGTAGCATATAGTTGGGTCTTGTTTTTTTTTTTTTTTTTGTCCATTCTGATAATTTTTGGCTCTTCAGTATTTCCCCTGCTGTGTGCCTAAAATCACCCAACCTCCAGGGCGCTCTGGTTCCTGTCAGTGGCTTGGCCACTGTGTGGGCTCACTGCGGCTAGGGGAACAATCGATTCCAAACCTTTGTAGCAGAGGTATGTAATACAGCTTTTGAAATCATTAATTTAGATCAGTATTTTTTTCATTCGGATTTAACACTGCAAGTTTTGCTTCCCTTATATAAATATATTTATTTCTCTGGTTTATTACTTTAAAAATTATTTTTTTGTCATTTTAGTGATGTTTAAATGAGTTTTTCATTCCACCATCATTAAACATTTATGCCCTTTTGTCTCTACACATTTTATTTTACTGGGTTGTCCAAATCTGTGATGGTTTAACTAACTAGGTGAGAAGCCTATGGGCTCATCAAAGAGTAAGGGAAAAACTCCAGAACTCTCCTAGAGAAATCTGCTCTCTAGCAATTATACAGACAAAGAAAAGGAAGTTTCCTTAACTCCATCCCCCCTTTTATCACTTCATAGTTTGGAGTGGTCAGCTGTCATTGTAGATGAAGCTCATAGAATCAAGAATCCGAAGGCGAGAGTAACACAGGTTATGAAAGCTTTAAAATGTAACATCCGCATTGGCCTCACTGGAACCATCCTTCAGAACAACATGAAAGAGCTGTGGTGTGTCATGGACTGGTGAGTGAAAATCCTTTTTTTTTCTTTTTGGAAAATTTTAATACTTCCTAAACTTAATGCTACCTGTTTGCAAGTGGTTGGTTTATGAAAAAATTGTCTGTTTACAGACATGTTTGATCCCAAACATAGTATACAGAGTAGAGTCCTATGAAAACCTATTTTTATATATTGCTCTTGATTCCTGAACTAAATATCCGAACTAATGTAACAATTCCATCATATTCTTATAGTTATTTACTGAAACTGTCATAAAGAAAGAACATCCTGTTTCCTTGCCTTTTGTTTTTGTTGCAGTTAATAAACATGTGTTGGAGTATATGTCTTAGAAGCGGAATAAAGTCAGAGTTTTTTTCTCTTGAGATAATGTAATAAAGTCCTAACATTTTTCTTACTGTCTTTATGAAGGGCTGTGCCAGGACTTTTGGGTAGCAGGAGCCACTTCAAGAAGCAGTTTTCTGAACCAGTAGAACATGGTCAGAGACACACAGCAACCAAAAGAGAGCTTGCAACCGGCCGAAAGGCTATGCAAAGACTTGCAAAAAGGATGTCTGGGTGGCTTCTCAGGCGTACCAAGACTCTCATCAAGGACCAGTTGCCTAAGAAGGAAGACCGGGTGAGAACTGCATTTTGTGTTTATTACTAATTTTCTAGTCATATTTTTTTTCTGAAAAAAAATATTTTTACAAGGAAATTTATTTGTTGTGATACTTATTTTATGAATAGTGTGTTGCCTTTTATTCAGTGTGAAAAAAACTGTTAAAGATAGAATTTCAGAAACATTAATTGAGCCCAGTCATTTTCCTTTTTACTTTACTTTACTAATCTGTTAACTAACAGGTTTATTGTTAGTATACATTGAACTAATTTATTTTGTTTTAGAACGAGAAGGCTTTTGATAAAATTCTAACTTAATGAGGAAAGAAGACCTTCTCTCCCTAATGTGTTTTCTGATTATTTTGTCCTTCTTATATCATCTACCACCTGTAATATAGTATATTCTTTGGTACCTTAATTCTAGCTACAGGACCAAAATAGTTTAAAGCGGTTTTTTTGTTATTTTGTATTTTTTTGATATCATTAATATACAGTCACATGAGGAACATTGTGGTTACTAGATTCTCCCCATTATCATGTCCCACCACATACCCCATTACAGTCACTGTCCATCAGCGTACTATTATGCTATAGAGTCACTACTTGTCCTCTGTGTTATACTGCTTTCCCCATGCCCCTATACATTATGTGTGCTAATCGTAATGCCCCTTATTCCCCTTCTCCCTCCCTTCCCACCCACCTTACCCGGTCCCTATGCCTTTGGTAACTGTTAGTCCATTCTTGGGTTCTGTGAGTCTGCTTCTGTTTTGTTCCTTCAGTTTTTGCTTTGTTCTTATGCTCCACAGTTGAGTGAAATCATTTGGTACTTGTCTTTCTCCACCTTGCTTATTTCATTGAGCATAATACCCTCTAGGTCCATCCATGTTGTTGCAAATGGTAGGATTTGTTTTCTTCTTATGGCTGAATAATATTCCATTGTATATATGTACCACATCTTCTTTTTTTTTATTAAGGTATTATTGATATACACTCTTATGAAGGTTTCACATGAAAAAAGAATGTGGTTACTACATTTACCCATATTATCAAGTCCCCACTCATACCCCAATGCAGACATGCCACAGATTCACTGTTTGCCTTCTCTGTGCTACACTGTTTACCCCATGATCCCCCACACCATGTGTACTAAACATAATACCCCTCAATCCCCTTCTCCCACCCTCCCTCCCTCACCCCTCCCCTTTGGTAACCACTAGTTCTTTCTTGGAGTCTCTGAGTCTGCTGCTATTTTGTTCCTTCAGTTTTGCTGCACAGTTATACTCCACAAATGAGGGAAATCATTTGACAATTGTCTGTCTCCGCCTGGCTTATTTCACTGATCATAATATCCTCCAGCTCCATCCATGTTGTTGCAAATGGCAGGATTTGTTCCCTTCTTATGGCTGAATAATATTCCATTGCATATATGTACCACATCTTCTTTATTAATTCATCTACTGATGGACACTTAGGTTGCTTCCATATATTGGCTATTGTAGATAATGCTGCAATAAATATGGGGTGCATATGTCTTTTTGAATCTGAGAACTTGTTTTCTTTGGGTTAAATTCCTAGAGTGGAATTCCCAGGTCAAATGGTATTTCTATTTTTAGTTTTTTGAGGAACCTCCATATTGTTTTCCACAATGACTGAACTAATTTACATTTCCACCAGCAGTGTAGGAGGGTGCCCATTTCTCCGCATCCTTGCCATCATTTGCTGTTCCTAGTCTTATCGATGTTGGCCATCCTAACTGGTGTGAGGTGATACCTCATTGTGGTTTTAATTTGCATTTCCCTGATAACATGTGATGTGGAGCATCTTTTTATGTGCCTCTTAGTCATCTGAATTTCTTCTTTGAAGAAGTGTCTGTTCATGTTCTCTGCCCATTTTTTAAAAGGGTTATTTGCTTTTTGGGGGTTGAGGCATGTGAGTTCTTTATATATTTTGGATGTTAACCCCTTGTCGGATATGTCTTATACAAATATATTCTCCCATACTGTAGGATGCCTTTTTGTTCTGCTGATGATGTCCTTTGCTATACAGAAGCTTTTTAGCATGACGTAGTCCCATTTGCGCATTTTTTATTTTTGTTCCCTTGCTCGAGGAGATGCGTTCATGAAAGTGTTGCTCTTGTTTATGTTCAAGAGATTTTTGCCTATGTTTTCTTCTAAGAGTTTTATGGTTTCATGACTTACATTCAGGTCTTTGATCCATTTCAAGTTTACTTTTGTGTATGGGGTTAGACAATAATCCACTTTCATTCTCTTGCATGTAGCTGTGCAGTTTTGCCAACACCAGTTGTTGAAGAGCCTGTCATTTCCCCATTGTATATGCATGGCTCCATTATTGTATGTTAATTGACCAGATATGCTTGGGTTTATATCTGGGCTCTCTAGTCTGTTCCATTGGTCTACGGGTCTGTTCTTGTGCCAGTACCAAATTGTCTTGATTGCTATGGCTTTGTAGTAGAGCATGAAGTCGGGGAGCATAATCCCCCCAGCTTTATTCTTCCCTCTCAGGATTGCTTTGGCTATTCGGGGTCTTTTGTGGTTCCATATAAATTTTAGAACTATTTTCTCTAGTTCGTTGAAGAATGCTGTTGGTATTTTGATAGGGATTGCATTGAATCTGTAGATTGCTTTGGGCAGGATGGCCTTTTTGACAATATTAGTTCTTTCTATCCGTGAGCATGGGATGAATTTCCATTTGTTAGTGTCCTCTTTAATTTCTCTCATGAGTATCTTGTAGTTTTCAGGGTCTTTGTGAATGGAATTATTTTCCTGATTTCTCTTGCTGCTAGTTCATCATTAGTGTATAGGAATGCAACAGATTTCTGTGTATTAATTTTGTATCCTGCAAGTTTGCTGAATTCAGATATTAGATCTAGTAGTTTTAGAGTGGAGTCTTTAGGCTTTTTTATGTACACTATCATGTCATCTGCAAACAGGGACACTTTGACTTCTTCCTTGCCAATCTGGATGCCTTTTTTTTCTTTGTGTTGTCTGATTGCCGTGGCTAGGATCTCCAGAACTATGTTGAATAAAAGTGGGGAGAGTGGGCATCCTTGTCTTGTTCCCGATCTTAAAGGAAAAACTTTCAGCTTCTCGCTGTTAAGTATAATGTTGGCTGTGGGTTTGTCATATATGGCCTTTATTATATTGAGGTCCTTGCCCTCTATACCCATTTTGTTAAGAGTTTTTATCATGAATGAATGTTCAATTTTGTCGAATGCTTTTTCAGCATCTATGGAGATGATCATATGGTTTTTGTCCTTCTTTTTATTGATGTACTGGATGATGTTGATGGATTTTCGAATGTTGTACTATCCTTGCGTCCCTGGGATGAATCCTACTTGATCATGATGGATGATCTTTTTGAGGTATTTTTTAATTTGGTTTGCTAATATTTTTTGAGTATTTTTCCATGTATGTTCATCAGGGATATTGGTCTGTAATTTTCTTTTTATGTGGTGTCTTTGCCTGGTTTTGGTATTAGAGTGATGTTGGCCTCATAGAATGAGTTTGGGAGTATTCCCTCCTCTTCTACTTTTTGGAAAACTGTAAGGAGGATCAGGTCTTCCCTAAATGTTTGATAAATGTCAGCAGTGAAACCATCTGGTCCAGGTATTTTGTTCTTAGGTAGTTTTTTGATTACCAATTCAATTTGTTTGCTGGTAATTGGTCTATTCAGATTTTCTGTTTCTTCCAGGGTTTACCTTGGATGGTTGTATTTTTCTAGAAAGTTGTCCATTTCTTCTAAGTTATCCAGTTTGTTACCATATAATTTTTCATAGTATTTTCTCATCATTCTTTGTATTTCTGTGGTTTCTGTAGTGATTTGTCCTTTCTCATTTCTGATTCTGTTAATGTGTGTAGACTCTCTTTTTTTTCTTGATAAGTCTGGCTAGGGGTTTGTCTATTTTGTTTATTTTCTCAAAGAACGAGCCCCTGCTTTCATTGATTCTTTCTATTTTATTCTTCTCAATTTTATTTATTTCTGCTTGAATCCTTATTATGTCCCTCCTTCTACTGACTTTGGGCCTAATTTGTTCTTCCTTTTCTAGATTCATTAATTGTGAGTTTAGACTGTTCATTTCGGATTGTTCTTCTTCCCTGAGATAGATCTGTATTGCTATATATTTCCCTCTTAGCATGGCCTTCACTGCATCCCACAGATTTTGTGGTGTTGAATTATTGTTGTCATTTGTGTCCATATATTGCTTGATCTCTGTTTTTATTTGGTCAGTGATCCATTGATTATTTAGGAGCATGTTATTAACCTCCATGTGTTTGTGGGCTTTTTTGTTTGCTTTGTGAAATTTATTTCTAGTTTCATACCTTTGTGATCTGAGAAGCTGGTGGTACAATTTCAGTCTTTTTGAATTTACTGAGGTTCTTTTTGTGGCCTAGTATGCCATCTATTCTTGAAAATGTTCCATGTGCAGTTGAGAAGAATGTGTATCCTGTTGCTTTTGGATGGAGTGTTCTGTAGATGTCTGTTAGGTCCATCTGTTCTAGTATGTTCTTCAGTGCCTCTGTCTGTTTACTTACTTTCTGTCTTGTTGATCTGTCCTCTCGAGTGAGTGGTTTGTTGAAGTCTCCTAAAATGAATGTATTGCATTCTATTTTCCCCTTTAATTATGTTAGTATTTGTTTCACATATATAGGTGATCCTGTGTTGGGTGCATAGATATTTATAATAGTTATATCCTTTTGCTGGACTGACCCTTTTATCATTATGTAATGTTCTTCTTTGTCTCTTGTGACTTTCTTTGTTTTTAAGTCTTATTTTGTCTAATACAAGTACTGCAACTCCTGCTTTTTTCTCACTATTAGTTGCATGAAATACTTTTTCCATCACTTCACTTTCAGTCTATGTATTTCTTTGAGTTTGAAGTGAGTCTCTTGTAGGCAGCATATAGATGGGTCTTATTTTTTTATCCATTCAGTAACTTTATGTCTTTTGATTGGTGCATTCAGACCATTTACATTGACGGTGATTATCGATAGGTACGTACTTATTGCCATTGCAGGCTTTAGATTAGTGCTTTCCAAAGGTTCAAGGGCAATTCCCTTACTATCTAACAGTCTAATTTAACTTACTTCGTATATTTTTACAAACACAACCTAAAGGTTCTTTTTTTCCCTCTCCTTTTTCTTCCTCCTCCATTCTTTGTATGTTATGAATCATATTCTGTACTCTTTGTCTTCCCTTGGGTGACATCTTTTTAGCCTTAGGAATACTTCCGTCTGTAGGAGTCCCTCCAAAATGCACTGTAGCGGTGGTTTGTGGGAGGTAAATTCTTTTAGCTTTTGCTTATCTGAAAATTTTTTAATCTCTCCTTGAAATTTAAGTGATAACCTTGCCGCGTACAGTATTCTTGGTTCAAAGACCTTCTGCTTCATTGCATTAAATATATCATGCCATTCCCTTCTGGCCTGAAGGTTTCTGTTGAGAAGTCTGATGATAGCCTGATGGGTTTTCCTTTGTATGTGATGTTTTTTCTCTCTCTAGCTGCTTTTAAAAGTCTGTCTTTATCCTTGATCTTTGCCATTTTAATTATTATATGTCTTGATGTTGTCTTCCTTGGGTCCCTTGTGTTGGGAGATCTGTGCACCTCCATGGCTTGAGAGACTATCTCCTTCCCCAGATTGGGGAAGTTTTCAGCAATTACCTCCTCAATGACACTTTCTATCCCTTTTTCTCTCTCTTCTTCTGGTACCGCTGTAATGCGAATATTGTTGCGTTTGGATTGGTCACATTGTTCTCTCAATATTCTTTAATTCATAGAGATCCTTTTTTCTCTCTGTGCCTCAGTTTATTTGTATTCCTCTTTTCTAATTTCTATTCCATTTACTGTCTCTTCTACTACATGTAATCTGCTTTTAAATCCCTCCATTGTATGTTTCATTTCAGATATGGAATTTCTTAATGATTGAATCTCCAATTCATTTCTGAGTTTTTGAATATTTTTCTGTACGTCCAAAGGTATGTTTATAATTTTGATTTTGTACTCTCAGGAAGATTGGTCAGTTCGGTTTCATTTGGCCCTCTTTCTGGGGTTTGTGAGATTTTGGTCTGAACCATGTTCTTTTGACGTTTCATATTTCTGTGTGGTGCCCACTAGTGTGCAGAAACTCCAGTCTCTGGAGCTGCTCAGCCCCTAGAGTGAGGTTAGGGGTCATAGGGGAGCAGAGCTGGTGTCTCAGCTTAGGAAAGATCTGTTTCCTCTTCCTGTCTGTGGTGCCTGTCTCCAATGTCAGAGCCAGTGCGCCAAGCACACACGTGTAAACTTCTGTGCTTTGCGTCTCTAGCTGTTGTAGGCGGGGCCTCCCTTTGCCTGGCCTGATGCCTGTGCAGTGACTGCCGGTTTACGAGCAGGTGCATGCAGGCCAGTAGGAAGGCCTGGCAGGCTCTGTGTCACAGTGGGGGACCTCGGAGCTGAGTAGGCAGCCACGGGGATGGAGCATCTGAAGCTCCCCAAAGTTCCCAACCAGCTGGGTGGAGTGCACCCAGACAACCTTGTCCAGCTCTCCCTTCTCCCGTGCAGCAAGCTCCGTGCAAACCCTGCCCCTTCAGCAGCCTTCCAGCTGCTAGGAAGCCTGTCAGACTGCCTGCCTTTCCTCTGACACAGAGCGGCCAGGTATGAATCCCCTTCTCCACAAACTCTGGGAGTTAGAGTGCATACAGCTGGAACTTCAATTTCTCAAGCACTCCGTGTCCAAGCTCCCAAATTTCCAGAGCGCCACACACTATAGGATTCTGCTCACAAGCACATCTCCTGGGCTAGGTGTTCAGCAGTCCCAGTCTTCCACCCCCTCCCCGACTCCGTTTCTATTCTTCCTCCTGGTGACCTGGGGTGGGGGAAGGGCTTGGGTCCCACAAGATTAAGGCTTTCCTATGTTACCCTTGTTTTGTGAGGTCTGCCCTGTTCATGAGTTCCGTCTTCAGTCTGTTTCAGCCTTCTTTCTTGTTGCTGTTTTAAGCTTAGTTGTATTAATTAACTATATTTTTGTACGATTTGTAGTTTTGAGAGGAGCTCTCCGTCTCACCTCTCATGCCACCATCTTGCAAGTTTTTGGTTTCTTCGTTTTATTTTTTTTTTCAATGCCTATCTCTTTTTTCATTTTTTCATTTTTATTTATTTTTTTTATTGGGTATTATTGATATACACTCTTATTAAGGTTTCACATGAAGAAACAATGTGGTTACTACATTTACCCATATTATCAACTCCCATACTCCAGTTCATTCACTGTCCATCAGTGTAGTAAGATGCCACAGATCACTATTTGCCTTCTCTGTGCTACACTGTTTTCCCCGTAATTCCCCACACCAAGTGTACTAAACATAATACCCCACAATCCCCTTCTCCCACCCTCCCCACCTACCCTCCCACATCCCTCCCCTTTGGTAACCACTAGTTCCTTTTTGGAGTCTCTGAGTCTGCTACTATTTTGTTCCTTCAGTGTTTTTTGGGTTTTTTTTTGTTTTATATCATTAATCTACAATTACATGTGCAATATCATGGTTATTAAACTACCCCCTTCATCAGGTCCCCCCCACCAACCCCATTACAGTCACTGTCCATCAGTGTAGTGAGATGCTATAGAATCACTACTTGTCTTCTCTGAGTTGTACAGCTCTCCGCATGCCCCCCCAACATTACATCTGCTAATCATAATGCTCCTTTTTCCCCTTTGTCCCTCCCTTCCCACCCATCTTCCCCAGTCCCTTTCCCTTTGGTAACTACTAGTCCGTTCTTGGGTTTGGTGAGTCTGCTGCTGTTTTGTTCCTTCAGTTTTTTTCTTTGTTCTTATACTCAACATATGAGTGAAATCATTTGATACTTGTCTTTTTCGGCTTGGCTTATTTCACTGACCATAATACCCTCTAGCTCCATCCATGTTGTTGCAAATAGTAGGATTTGTTTTCTTCTTATGGCTGAATAATATTCCAGTGTGTATATGTACCACATCTTCTTATTCCATTCATCTACTGATGGACACTTAGGTTGCTTCCATTTCTTGGCTATTGTAAATAGTGCTGCGATAAACATAGGGGTGCATATGTCTTTTTCAAACTGGGCTGCTGCTTTCTTAGAGTAAATTTCTAGGAGTGGGATTCCTGGGTCAAATGGTATTTCTATTTTGAGTTTTTTGAGGAACCTCCATACTGCTTTCCAAATGGCTGAACTAATTTACATTCCCACCAGCAGTGTAGGAGGGTTCCCTTTTCTCCACATCCTCGCCAACACTTGTTGTTTGTGTTTTGGATGGTGGCCATCCTCACTGGTATGAGGTGATATCTCATTGCGGTTTTAATTTGCATTTCTGATGATTAGCGATGTGGAGCATCTTTTCATGTACCTGTTGGCCATCTGAATTTCTTCTTTGGAGAAATGTCTATTCATGTCCTCTGCCCATTTCTTAATTGGACTATTTGCTTTTTGTTTGTTGAGGTGCGTGAGTTCTTTATATATTTTGGATGTCAACCCCTTATCGGATACGTCATTTATGAATATATTCTCCCATACTGTAGGATGTCTTTTTGTTCTACTGATGGTGTCCTTTGCTGTACAGAAGCTTTTCAGCTTGATATAGTCCCACTTGTTCATTTTTGCTTTTGTTTCCCTTGCCCGGGGAGATATGTTCATGAAGAAGTCGCTCATGTTTATGTCCAAGAGATTTTTGCCTGTTTTTTTCTAAGAGTTTTATGGTTTCATGACTTACCTTCAGGTCTTTGATCCATTTTGAGTTGACTTTTGTGTATGGGGTGAGACAGTAGTCCAGTTTCATTCTCTAACATGTAGCTGGTCCAGTTTTTCCAACACCAGCTGCTGAAGAGGCTCTCATCTCCCCATTGAATATCTAAGGCTCCTTTATCATATATTAATTGACTCTATATCTTTGGGTTAATGTTTGGATTTTCTTGTCTGTTCTACTGGTCTGTGGGTTTGTTTTTGTGCCAATACCAAATTGTCTTGATTACTGTGGCTTTGTAGTAGAGCTTGAAGTCAGGGAGCGTAATTCCCCCTGTTTTATTCCTCCTTCTCAGGATTGCTTTGGCTGTTTGGGGTCTTTTGTGGTTCCATATGCATTATTTGTTCCAGTTTATTGAAGAAAGCTGTTGGTATTTTGATAGGGATTGTGTTGAATCTGTAGATTGCTTTAGGTACTATAGCCATTTTGACACTATTTATTCTTCCTAGCCAAGAGCATGGGATGAATTTCCATTTGTTAGTGACCTCTTTACTTTCTCTTAGGAGTGTCTTGTAGTTTTCAGGGTATAGGTCTTTCACTTCCTTCGTTAGGTTTATTCTGAGGTATTTTATTCTTTTTGATGGAATTGTGAATGGAATTGTTTTTCTGATTTCTCTTTCTGTTAGCTCATAATTAGTGTATAGAAAAGCAACAGATTTCTGTGTGTTAATTTTGTATCCTGCAACTTTGCTGAATTCAGATATTAGTTCTAGTAGTTTTGGAGTGGAGTCTTTAGGGTTTTTCATATACAATATCATGTCATCTGCAAATAGTGACAATTTGACTTCTTCTTTACCAACCTGGATGCCTGGTATTTCTTTGTTTTGTCTGATTGCCATGTCTAGGACCTCTAGTACTTTCTGAATAGCAGTGGAGAGAGTGGGCATCCCTGTTTTGTTCCTGATCTTAGATGAAAAGCCTTCAGATTCTCGCTGTTAAGTATGATGTTAGCTGTGGGTTTCTCATATATGACCTTTATGATGTTGAGGTACCTGCCCTCTATACCCATTTTGTTGAGAGTTTTAATCATGAATGCATGCTGAATTTTGTCAAATGGTTTTTCAGCATCTATGGAGATGATCATGTGGTTTTTGTTCTTCTTTTTGTTGATGTGGTGGATGATGTTGATGGATTTTCGAATGTTTTACCATCCTTGCATCCCTGGGATGAAACCCACTTGATCGTGCTATATGGTCCTCTTGATATATTTTTGAATTCGGTTTGCTAATATTTTGTTGAGTATTTTTGCAACTACGTTCATCAGGGATATTGGTCTGTAATTTTCTTTTTTGGTGAGGTCTTTGCCCGGTTTTGGTATTAGAGTGATGCTGGCTTCATAGAATGAGTTTGGAAGTATTCCCTCCTATTCTATTTTTTGGAAACCTTTAAAGAGAATGGATGTTGTTTCTTCTCTATATGTCTGGTAGAATTCAGAGGTGAATCCATCTGTTCCGGGGGTTTTGTTCTTGGGTACTTTTTTGATTACCGATTCAATTTTGTTGCTTGTGATTGGTCTGTTTAGCTTTTTTGTTTCTTACTTGGTCAGTCTTGGAAGGTTGTATTTTTCTAAGAAGTTGTCCATTTCTTCTAGGTTTTCCAGCTTGTTAGCTTATAGATTCTCATAATATTCTCTTATGATTCTTTGTATTTCTGTGGGGTACGTCGTTATTTTTCTTTTCTCATTTCTGATTGTTTATGTGTGTAGATTCTCTTTTTCTTTTAATGAGTCTGGCTAGGGGTTTATCTATTTTGTTTATTTTTTCAAAGAACCAGCTCTTGGTTTCATTGATTTTTTCTATTGTTTTATTCTTTTCAATTTTATTTATTTCTTCTCTGATCTTTATTATGTCCCTCCTTCTGGTGACTTTGTGCCTCATTTGTTCTAATTTCTCCAATTTCAGTAATTGTGTCTTTAGACTTCATTTGGAAATGTTCTTCCTTCTTTAAATAGGCCTGGATTGCTATATACTTTCCTCTTAGAACTGCCTTTGCTGCGTCCCACAGAAGTTGTGGGTTTGTGTTGTTGTCATTAGTCTCCATATAATCTTTGATTTCTGTTTTGATTTGGTCTTTAACCCATTGATTAATTAGGAGAATGTTGTTAAGTCTCCATGAATTTGTTAGCCTTTTTGTTTTCTTTCTAAAATTTATTTCTAGTTTTATACCTTTGTGATCTGAGAAGTTGGTTGGTAGGATTTCAATATTTTTTAATTTACTGAGGTTCTTTTTGTGGCCTAGTATGTTTTCTGTTCTGGAAAATGTTCCATGTGCACTTGAGAAGTATGTGTATCCTGTTGCTTTTGGGTGTATAGTTCTGTAGATATCTGTTAGGTCCATCTGTTGTAGTGTGTTGTTCAGTGCCTCTGTGTCTTCACTTATTCTCTGTCTGGTTGATCTGTCCTCTGGAGTGAGTGGTGTGTTGAAGTCTCCTAAAATGAATGCATTGCTGTCTATTTCCTCCTTTAATTCTGTTAGTATTTGTCTCACATATGCTGGCGCTCCTGTGTTGGGTGCATATATATTTATAATGGTTATATCTTCTTGTTGGACTGAACCCTTTATCATTATGTAATGTCCTTCTTTATCTCTTGCTACTTTCTTCATTTTGAAGTCTATTTTGTCTGATACAAGTACTGCAACACCTGCTTTTTTCTCTTTGTTGTTTGCATGAAATATCTTTTTCTGTCCCTTCACTTTTAGTCTGTGTATATCTTTGGGTTTGAGGTGAATCTCTTGTAAGCAGCATATACATGGGTCTTGCTTTTTATCCATTCTGTTACTCTGTGTCTTTTGATTGGGGCATTCAGTCCATTTACATTTAGGGGGATTATCAATGGATATGTACTTTTTGCCATTGCTGGCTTTAGATTCGTGGTTACCAAAGGTTCAAGGGTAGCTTCTCTACCATCTAACAGTCTAACTTAACTTTCTTGTTAAGATATTGTATACAGTCTGATGATTATTTTTGTCCCTTGTTTGGATGGTCTGCTTTCTTTGCTGTGATTTTATTTTCTCTGGTGACCTCTTTTTAGCCTTAGGAGTGTTGCCATCTTGGGCAGTCCCTTTAAGATATCCTGAAGAGGTGGTTTATGGGAGGCAAATTCCCTCAGCTTTCATTTGTCTGGAAATTGTTTAATCCCTCCATTAAATTTAAATCATAATCGTGCTGGATACAATATTCTTGGTTCGAGGCCCTTCTTTTTCATTACTTTAAATATATAATGCCATACTCTTCTGGCCTGTAGGTTTCTGTTGAGAATTTTGTTGAATTTTCCTTTGTAGGTGGTATTTTTTCTCTCTCTAGCTGCCTTTAATACTCTGTCCTTATCTTTGATCTTTGCCATTTTAATTATTATGTGTCTTGGTGTTGTCTTCCTTGGGTCCCTTGTGTTGGGAGATCTGTAGGCTTCCATGGTTTGAGGGACTATTTCCTTCCCCAGCATGGGGAAGTTTTCAGCAATTATTTCTTCAAAGACACTTTCTATCCCTTTTTCTTTCTCTTCTTCCTCTGGTACTCCTATAATGCGAATATTGTTCCGATTGGATTGGTCACACAGTTCTCTTAAAATTCTTTCATTCCTGGAGATCCTTTTATCTCTCTCTGCCTCAGCTTGTCTGTATTCCTGTTCTCTGATTTCTATTCCATTAACTGTCTCTTGCATCTCGTCCAGTCTGCTGCTAAGCACGTTGATCGCTTGTCTCATCTCTGCATTGTGTTTCCTCACTTCCCTCACTTCCTCCCTTAGCTCTTGCATATTTCTCTGTAGATCCATCAGTATGGTTATGACTTTTATTCTGAATTCTATTTCAGGAAAATTGTGCATGTCCATCCCATCAGGCTCCCTCTCTGGGGTAGTCTGGTCTTGGATTGCCTGGGTAAGTTTTGTTTGTACCATATTTCTCTGTCTTTTCATGGAGATAGAAGTGGTCAGAAAAAAAGAAGAAAGGGAAAATAGAGAAGAAAAGAAAGAAAAAACAAAACAAAACAAAACAAAGAAAAACCCTGCCGGTTGTAGTTTCTGTGACGATCCTGTAGGTGGCACTGCTGCTCCACTATCACGCAGCCATGCCACTCTGCCAGGCCCTTTGTGACTCTGTCTGGGCAGGCAAGGAATGGAATGCTGCTGATTTCTGTGGGAAGTCTCAGTGTGACTGCTTTTCCCAGCCACAGTCGAAGGGGACCAAAATTCCCTGGGTCTCCCAGCCTGCTTCGCTGAGTACGCTCGGACGATCCTGTTCCTCTGTTGGGCACCTGTCTCTTTAAGACCCCTAAAAAAGTGCGTGCTTTTCTTTTGTCCCGGGGAACCAGCTGGGTGGTCCTGCTGTCTTGAAATCTGCCCCTCTGTCTCTCCAATCTCCACTACACCGCACGATGTGTGTCAGCGCTCCCGGTGCAGATCACCGGGGCTGGTTATTTCACGGGCCTGTACTTCCGCTCCCTCCCGGCTCTGAATCCTCTCCTCCCGCCAGTGCACTGGTGTGGGGGAGTGCTTGGGTCCCGCCGGGTCGTGACTCCGTATCTTACCCGCCTTGCGGGTTGCCGAGTCCTCTCAGGTGTAGCTGCAGGCAGGTATCGTGCTGTATCTTCTGGTCTCTCTTTTAGGAATAGTTGTATTCGCCGTATTTTCATAAATGTATTTGGTTTTGGGAGGAGATTTCCGCCGCCCTGCTCACGCGCCATCTTCCCGGAAGTCCCTGTTCCTTCAGTTTTGCTTTGTTCTTATACTCCACAAATGAGGGAAATCATTTGGCACTTGTCTTTCTCCACCTGGCTTATTTCACTGAGCATATTTTGGTTTCTTCTTTAATTTCTCTCATGGGTGTCTTGTAGTTTTCAGCATATAAGTCTTTCACTTCCTTGGTTAGGTTTATTCTTCAATGTTTTATTCTTTTTGATACAATTGTGAATGGAATTGTTTTCCTTATTTCTTTTTCTGCTAGTTCATCAATAGTGTATAGGAATGGAACAGATTTTTGTGTGTTAATTTTGTATCCCACAACTTTGCTGAATTCAGATATTAGATCTAGTAGTTTTGGAGTGGATTCTTTAGGATTTTTTATGTGCAGCATCATGTCGTCTGCAAACAGGGACAGTTTGAGTTCTTCCTTGCCAATCTGGATGCCTTTTATTTCTTTGTGGTGTCTGATTGCTGTGTCTAGGAACTTCAGAACTATGTTGAGTAAAAGTGGGGAGAGTGGGCATCCTTGTCTTCTTCCCAATCTCAAAGAAAAAGCTTTCAGCTTCTTGCTGTTAAGTATAATGTTGGCTGTGGGTTTGTCATATATGGCCTTTATTATGTTGAGGTACTTGCCCTCTGTACCCATTTGGTTGAGAGTTTTTATTATGAATGGATGTTGAATTCTGTCGAATGCTTTTTTAGCATCTATGGAGATGATCATGTGGTTTTTGTCTTTTTTGTTGATGTAGTGGATGATGTTGATGGAATTTCGGATGTTGTACCATCCTTGCATCCCTGGGATGAATCCAACTTGATCATGATAGATGATCTTTCTGATATATTTTTGAATTCGGTTTACTAATATTTTGTTGAGTATTTTTGCATCTGTGTTCATCAGGGATATTGGTCTGTAATTTTCTTTTTTTGTGGTGTCTGCCTTGTTTTGGAATTAGAGTGATGTTGGTCTTGCAGAATGAGTTTGGGAGTATTCCCTCCTCTTCTGCTTTTTGGAAAACTTTAAGGAGGATGGGTATTAGGTCTTACCTAAATGTTTGAAAAATTCAACAGTAAAACCATCTGGTCCAGGGGTTTTGTTCTTAGATAGTTTTTTGATTACCAATTCAATTTCTTTGCTGGTAGTTTATCTATTCAGATTTTCTGTTTCTTTTGGGTCAGCCTTGGAAGGTTGTATTTTTCTAGAAAATTGTCGATTTTTTTCTAGGTTATCCAGTTTGTTACCATATAATTTTTCATAGTATTCTCTCATAATTCTTTATATTTCTATGGTGTTCATAGTGATTTTTCCGTTGTCAGTTCTGATTCTGTTTATGTCTGTACACGCTCTTTTTTTCTTGATAAGTCTGGCTAGGGATTTACCTATTTTGTTTATTTTCACAAATAACTACCTCCTTTTTCATTGATTCTATTGTTTTATTCTTCTCTATTTTATTTATTTCTGCCCTAATCTTTATTATGTCCCTCTGTCTACTAAGTTTGGGCCTCATTTGTTCTTCTTTTTCTAGTTTCATTAATTGTGAATTTAGACTGTTGATTTGGGTTTGTTCTTCTTTCCTGAGATAGGCCTTTATTGCAATATACTTCCCTCTTGTATTGGCCTTTGCTTTGTCCCACAGATTTTTGTGGTGTTGAATTATTGTTGTCATTTGTCTCCATATATTGCTTGATCTCTGTTTTAATTTGGTCATTGGTCCATTGATTATTTAGAAGCATGTTGTTAAGAAAATGTGTTTGTGAGCCTTTTTGTTTTCTTTGTAAAATTTATTTCTATTTTCATACCTTTGTGATCTGAAAAGCTGGTTGGTACAGTTTCAATCTTTTTGAATTTACTGAGCTCTTTTTCTGGCCTCGTATATGATCTATTCCTGATAATGTTCCATGTGCACTTGAGAAGAATGTGTATCCTGTTGTTTTTAGATGGAATGTTGTGTAGATGTCCATAAGGCCCATCTGTTCTAATACGTTGTTCAGTGTCTCTGTCTCCTTACTTATTTTCTGTCTGGTTAATCTGTCCTTTGGAGTGAGTGATGTGTTGAAATCTCCTAAAATGAATGCATTGCATTATATTTCTCCCTTTAATTCTGTTAATATTTGTTTCACATATGTAGGTGATCCTGTGCTGTGTGTGTAGATATTTATAACAGTTATATCCTCTTGTTGGACTGACCCCTTTATTATTATGTAATGCCCTTCTTTGTCTATTGTTACTTTCTTTGTTTTGAATTCTATTTTGTCTGACACAAGTACTCCAACTCATACTTTTTTCTCCCTGTTAGTTGCATGAAATATCATTTTGCATCCCTTTATTTTCAGTCTGTGTATGTCTTTGGGTTTAAAGTGAGTCTCTTGTAGACAGCATATTGATGGGTCTTGTTTTTTTATCCATTCAGTGACTGTATGTCTTTTGATTGGTGCATTCAGACCATTTACATTTAGGATGATTATCGATAGGTATGTACTTATTTCCATTGCAGGCTTTAGATTCATGGTTACATAGGATTCATGCATAATTCCCTTACTATCTAACAGTCTAATTTAACTCATTTATTATGCTGTTATAAACAAAACCTAAAGGTTTTTTTTTTCCTCCTTTTTCTTCCTCCTCTATTCTGTATATATTAGGTATCAAATTCTGTACTCTTTGTCTATCCTTTGATTGACTTTGGGGCTAGTTGACTTGATTTTGTATCTGCTTAGTAATTATTTGTTCTGCTTTCTTTGCTGTGGTTTTATTTCCTCTGGTGACAGCTAATTAGCCTTAGGAATACATCCATCTATAGCAGTCCCTCCAAAATGCACTGTGCAGGTGGTTTGTGGGAAGTAAATTCTCTCAGCTTTTGCTTATCTAGAAATCGTTTAATTCCTGTTTCAAATTAAATGATAATCTTGGTTAGAGTATTCTTGGTTCGATGCCCCTCTGCTTCATTGCGTTAAATATATTATGCCACCCAGTTCTGGCTTGTAAGGTTTCTGTTGGGAAGTCTGATGATTGCCTGATGGGTTTTCATTCGTATGTGATCTTTATTCTCTCTCTAGCTGCTTTCAAAAGTCTGTCCTTATCTTTGATCTTTGCCATTTTAATTATTATGTTTCTTTGTGTCGTCTTCCTTGTGTCTCTTGTGTTGGGAGATCTATGCACCTCCATGGCCTGAGAGACTATCTCCTTCCCCAGATTGGGGAAGTTTTCAGCAATTACCTCCTCAGAGACACTTTCTGTCCCTGTTTCTCTCTCTTCTCTTTCTGGTACCATTATAATGTGAATAGTGTTCCTTTTGGGTTGGTCACAGTTTTCTAAATATTCTTTCATTCTTAGAGATCCTTTTTTCTCTCTGTGCTTCAGCTTCATTTTATTCCTCTTCTCTAATTTCTATTCCATTTACTGTCTCTTCTACTACATCTAATCTGCTATTAAATCCCTCCATTGTTTCATTTCAGATACGGAATTTCTTAATGATTGAATCTCCCTCCTATATTCATTCCTGATTTCTTGAATATTTTTATGTATCTCCATGAGCATGTTTATGATTTTTATTTTAAACTTTCAGGAAGATTTTTGAGTTCAGTTTCATTTGGCCCTTTTTCTGGTGTTTTTTTTTTTGAACTAGGTTCCTTCGCCATTTCATATTTGTATGTGGCTCCCTCTAGTGCCCAGAAGCTGTAGTCTTTGGTGCTACTCAGCCCCTGTAGTGATGTTGGGGGTCGCAGGGTAGCAATGCTGGTGCCTGGGGGGAGGAAAGAGCTGTATCCTTCCTCCTGGCTGCAGTCCCTGTCTCCACTGTCAGAACCAGTGGGTTGAGCACACAGGTATAAGCCTCTGTGCTTTGCATCTGTAGATGCTATAGGTGGGGCCTCCCTCTGGCTGGCCTGACGCCAAGGCAGGGACTGCCGGTTTGCAAGCTGTTGTGAGCAGGCCAGTAGGAAGGCACAACAGGCTGTGTATCACAGTGGGTGCCTCAGAGCTGAGTAGCCAGCTAGGGGGATGGAGCACGTGAAGCTCCTGAAAGTTCCCAACCTGCTGGGCAGTGCACACCCAGACAACCTTGTCCACCTCTCCCTTCTCCTGTGCATCAAGCTCCGTGTAAACCCTGCTCCTTCAGCAGCCCTCTTGCTGCTAGGAAGCCTCTCAGACTGCCTGCCTTTCCTTTGTTCCGGTGCAGCCAGATGTGGATCCCTGTGTTCCACAAGCCCCTGGAATCTCAGTCTCTCCAAGTATTCTGCCTGTCTTAGCTTTCCAACTCCACTAATCTCCAGAGCACCATGCAATTTAGGTTTGTGCTCCCAGAGCAGATCTCCAGGGCCGGGTGTTCAGCAGTCCTAGGCTTCCACCCCCTCTCTGCTTCGTTTCTCTTCTTCCCGTCAGTGAGCTGGGGTTGGGGAACAGCTTGGGTCCCACTGGATTAGAGCTTTGGTACATTACCCTGTTTTGTGAGGTCTGCTCTGTTCTCCAGGTGTATGCAGTCTGGCGCAGCCTTCTTTCCTGTTGCTCTTTTTATGATCAGTTGTATTAACTAAGTTTTCGTATTATATGTGTTTTGGGGAGGAGTTCTCTGTCTCACTTCCCACGCCGCCATCTTGAATCCGTCCTCTCTAAAGCGTTTTTAAATAGACTTTTTTGTAAAATGCTTTTGTAGTTATATAACTAACCCAATTTTAAGAATTTGTAGGAAAATTACAATTAAATTCTGTTTTTTAAGAAAATGTGAGGCATTGACTTTAGATTTAAAATATTTATATACATATTTATATATATATGTAGCAGTTCTCTTTTTATAGTTTTTAATCTTATAGCTTGGGCAATGAAATAAAAGGTCTACAAATTCCTATGAAATAAATCTAACTAATGTTCCAAATAAGAGCAGTCCTACCAAATATCCTGTAGTCATAGGATTCCTGTTGTTTATTACTTCAGAAAGATAGATTTGAAAAGAAAATATGATACCAATATGCAAGTTGGGGAAATTGATAAAACATTTATTTGACTTCTTAACCTAAGGCAAATATTATTATTTTGGAATACTTCGTGAACCGCATTTATGTAAATGTTCTGTACAATTTTATGTATGTTGTTTAGTTTTCTATATAGTAAGAACAACAAACTGTAAATGTCTGAAGAAGAATTGTGCATATAGAGTTTCAGAGTTTGGGCTTTGAGATCAAATACCATGGACTTGAATCCTGGTGCCCTTACTTATCAGTTTTGTGATCTTGAGCAATTTGTTAAGCTTTGAAACCTTGGTTTCTTTATCTGCTAAATGGGAATGATGATAACAGTGTCTTCTGCACCTGGTTGCTCCAAAATGTAAGATGTGCTCACTAAATGTTATTACCTGTTTTAATAATAACAACTCAAGAGTAAGATACCTAGCAATAAATTTCATCAAGGAGGTAGGACCTGTACACTGATAACTGTAAGACTTTCATGAAAGATATTGAAGATGACACAAATAAATGGAAAGATATTCCTTATTTGTGGATTGGAAGAATTAATATTATTAAAATGTCCACACTACCTACAATATAATGAGTTGTAAGAAATACATCTATTTAGTCATTCAGGTGACCAAAAACATATTTCACAGGTATATGTGTTCATCCACGGTTCCTGAAAATACTTCAGAGTCTTAAAGGTGAAATGGGTGTCTTATCATGTGAATGAGAGACTTTTGGAATCCACACACAGCCAGGGCCTGGAGGCTGAATCAGCCAGTGGCCAATGGCTTAGTCAGTCATGACCATACAGTAGAGCCCTCACAAAAGTCCATGAGAAGAGCATCTGTCTTTCTTTTTTGCATCCTGCTTCTCAGTCGGGGAGAGCTTCCACACTTGGGGACGCAGAACACTTCCATGTGCCACTGAGACAGGCCCAAGTTCCAGGAGAATAGAAGCTCCCTTATTTGGGACTTTCCCTAAAACATGTCTCTTCATCTGGCTGTTAATTTTTACCTTGGGTATCCTCTATTAAGCTGGTAAATGTAATTGTTTTCCTGAGTTCTGTGAGCTGCTCTATCATATTACTCAAACCTAAGTGGGAAGTCATGGGAATCCCCACTCTGTAGCCAGTTGGTCTGACAACAGCCTGGGACTTGTGACTGGCATCTGTTGTTGGAGCATGGAGGGGCATCTTACAGGATGGAGCCCTTAACCTGGGGAATCTGGTGGGGGCTCTGGGTTTAATGTCATGCATGGGAAAACCCCTCCCACACAAACATGTTGGAATCAGGTCTGGGAACCTGAAAGGAGTTGGTGTGGAATACACTACACAAAGCCATCTCAGGGTTCATTGCAATCCCCATCAAAATTCCAATGGCATTTTTCACAGATACAGAAATATCCTAAAATTCATATGGAACTACAAAAGACACCAAATAGCAAAGCAATCTTGAGAACAAAGAACAAAGCTGGAGGCATCACATTTCCTGGTTTCAAACTATACTACAAAGATATAGGAATTAAAACAGTATGGTACTGGCTCAAAAAAGCAGACACAGACAATGAAATACAATAGAGAGACCAGAAATCCTTATCCATGCTTATAGGGTCACTCATATTTGATACAGGAGCCAAGAACACTCAATGGAGAAAAGATACTCTTTTCAATAAATGGTATTGGTAAAATTCGATATTCACATGCAAAAGAATGAAACTGGACTCCTGTCTCCCACCACTCACAAAAAGTAATACTACTCATAATGGATTAAATACTTAAACATAAGACCTGATTCTATAAAACTCCTAGAAGACACAGGGAAAAAAGCTCATTGACATTGATCTTGGCAATGATTTTTTGACTATGACAATTAAAGCACAAGCCATGAAAACACAAATAAACAAGTGGGAATACATCAAACAAAAAAACTTCAGTACAGCAAAAGCAGCCATCAACACAGAATGGAGAGACAGCCAACAGAATGGGAGAAAATATTTTCAAACCATCTATATGATAAATAGTTAATATTCAAAATATTTAAGGACTTCATGCAACTCAATAGCAACAAAAACCAAATAATCTGATTTTAAAAATAGGGGTGATTGGTTTAAAGATGGTGGTGTGAGAGGTGAGAAAGAAACCTCCTCCCAAAACCACATATAATATGAAAATGTAGCAAATACAACTAATCCTGAAAGAACAAGAAAGAAGGCTGTGACAGACTGCCTACATCTTGGGAAAAGAGCAGACCTCACGGTAGAAGGTGAAGTACCAAAGCTGTGATCTGGCCGGACCCAGGCCCTTCCCCCTCCCCAGCTCAATGGTGGGAGGGAGAGAAACAGAGCGGGGAGGGAGTAGAAGCCCAGGACTGATGAACACCCAGCCCTGGAGATCTGCTCTGGGAGCATGACCCTACATTACATAGTACTCTGGAGATTAGTGGGGTTGGAAAGCTAAGACAGGCAGAATACTTGGAGAAACTGAGATTCCAGCTGCTTTTGGAGAAGAGGAATCCACAACTGGCTGCTCTGGGACAAAAGAAAGGTGGGCACTCTGAGAGGCCTCCCAACAGGGAAAGGGCTTCTAAAGGGCAAGGACTGCACAGAGCTTGCTGCTCAGGAGAAAGGACAGGTGGACAAAATAGTCCCAGTGCACTCAGCCCAGCAGGTTGGGAACTTTCAGGAGCTTCAGTCACTCCATCCCCCTGGCTGGCAATGCAGCTCCAAGGCCCCCACTGCAATACCGCAGCTTGCCACTCCTTCCGGTGGCACCAGCTCGCAAAACTGATGCCCCCACCATTGTGCCAGGCTAACCAGAAGGTGGCCCTGCCTATGGCAACAATGAGGGCATAGCATAGAGACTCCTCCCTGCATGCTCAGCCCACTGGTCATGGAAGTGGAAGCAGGCATTGCAGCCAGGAAGCACGAAAGAGCTCTTTCCTCCTGGCAGGCACCAGTGCCACTTGCCTGAGACCCCCACCATTGCTCCAGGGGCTGAGCAGCTCCAGAGAGTAGAGATTCAGGGCACAAGAGGGTGCTGCCTACACCAAGTTATTATAAATATGAAACATCAAAAGAACCTGGTACATACCAAAATCACACAAACATCAGAAAGAGGGCTAAGTGAAACTGACCTCACCAATCTTTCTGAAAAAGATTTCAAAATAAAAATCATAAATAAGCTCATGGAGCTACAGAAAATATTCAAGACCTCAGAGAGAAATTCTAAAAAGAGGTAGAAACTGAAAAATACAGTATATGAGATAAAATGTACAATAGAGGGATTTAAAAGCAGATTAGATGAAGTAGAGGAGATGGTAAATGAGATAGAAATTAGAGAACAGGAATACAAAGAAGCTGAGGCACAGAGAAAAAAAAAGGATCTCTAGGAATGAAAGAATATTGAGAGAACCATTCCAAATGAAACAATATTCGTGTTATAGGGGTACCAGAAGAAGAAGAGAGAAAGAGGGATAGAAAGTGTCTTTGAGAAGGTTATTGCTGAAAACTTCCCCAATCTGGGGAAAGAGATAGTCTCTCAGGCCATAGAGGTGCACAGATCTCCCAACAGAAGGGACCCAAGGAACACAACACCAAGACATAAAATAATTAAAATGGCAAAGATCAAGGATAAGGACAGAGTATTAAAAGCAACCATAGAGAGAAAAAATATCACAAAGTTAAACCCATCAGGCTCTCATCAGACTTCTCAATGGAAATGTTACAGGCCAGAAGGGAGTGGCATGATATAGTTAATATAATGAAACAGAAGGGCCTCGAACTAAGAATACTCTAACCAGCAAGATTATCATGTAAATTTAAAGGAAGGATTCAACAATTTCCAGATAAGCAAAAACTGAGAGAATTTACCTCCCACAAACCATCTCTACAGTGTATTTTGGAGGAACTGCTGTAGATGGAAGTGTTCCTAAGGCTAAATAGCTGTCACCAGAGAAAATAAAACCATAGTAAAAGGAAGTAGACCAATTAATTACTAAGCAAATTCAAAATTAAATCAACTACCCCCCAAAGTCAGTCAAGGTATACACAAAAGAGTACAGAATATGACACCTAATATATAAAGAGTGAAGGAGGAAGAAAAAGAAGGGAGGGAAAAAAAACCCTTTAGATTGTGTTTGAAATAGCGTAATAAGCAAGTTAAGTTAGACTGTTAATAGTAAAGAGGCTGCCCTTGAACCTTTGGTAACCATGAATCTAAAGCCTGCAATGGCAATAAGTACATATCTATTGAAAAATCACCCTAAATGTAAATGGACTGAATGCACCAATCAAAAGACACAAAGATGCAGAATGGATAAAAAAACAAGACCCATCTATATGCTGCCTACAAGAGACTCATTTCCACCCCAAAGACATACACAGACTAAAAGTGAAGAGATGGAAAAATATATTTCATGCAAATAATAGTGAGAAAAAGAGCTTGAGTTGCAGTGCTTGTATCAGACAAAATAGACTTCAAAACAAAGAAAGTAACAAGAAACAAAGAAGGGCATTACTTAATGACACAGAGGTCAGACCAACAAGAGGATATAACCATTATGAATATCTATGCACCCAACGTAGGAGCACCTATATACGTGAAACAAATACTAATAGAATTAAAGGAGGAAATAGAATGCAATGCGTTCATTTTAGGAGACTTCAACACACCACTCACTCGAAAGGACAGATGAACAAGACAGAAAATAAGTAAAGACACAGAGGCACTGAACAACCTATTAGAACAGATGGAGCTAGCAGATATCTACAGAATACTCCACCCAAAAGCAGTAGGATACACATTCTTCTCAAGTGCACATGGAACATTTTCCAGAATAGACCACATACTAGGCCACAAAAAGAGCCTTAGCAAATTCAAAAAGATTGAAATTGTACTAACTAACTTCTCAGATCACAGAGGTGTGAAAATAGAAATAAATTGCACAAAGAAAAAAAAAAGGCTCACAAACACATGGGAGGCTTCACAACATGCTCCTAAATAATCAATGGATCAATGACCAAATTAAAACAGAGATCAAGCAATATATGGAGACAAGTGAAAACAACTCAAGACCCCAAAATCTGTTGATGCAGCAAAGGCAGCTCTAAGAGGAAAGTTTATAACAACACAGGCCTACCTCAAGAAAGAAGAGCAATCCCAAATGAACAGTCTGAACTCACAATTAACAAAATTAGAAAAAGAAGAAGAAATGAGGCCCAAAGTCAGTAGAAGGAGGGACATAATAAAGATCAGAGCAGAAATAAATAAAATCAGGAAGAATGAAACAGTAGAAAGAACCAATGAAAGCAAGAGCTGGTTCTTTGAGAAAATAAACAAAATAGATAAACCCCTACGCAACTTCTCAAGAAAAAAAGAGAGTGTACAGATATAAACAGAATCAGAAATGAGAAAGGAAAAATCACTACGGGCACCACAGAAATACAAAGAATTATTAAAGAATACTATGAAAAATTATATGCTAACAAATTGGATAACCTAGAAGAAATGGACAACTTTCTAGAAAAATGCAACCTTCCAAGACTGACCCAAGAAGAAACAGAAAATCTGAACAGACATAATACCAGCAATGAAATTGAATTGATATTCAAAAAACTACCTAAGAACAAGAGGTGAGATATCACCTCACACAACTTAGGATGGCCAAAATCCAAAAGACTAGGAACAACAAATGCTGGCAAGGATCCGGAGAAAGGGGAACCCTCCTACACTGCTGGTGGGAATGTAAATTAGTTCAACCATTGTGGAAAGCAGTATGGAGGTTCCTCTAAAAACTAAAAATAGAAATACCATTTGACCCAGGAATTCCTCTCCTAGGAATTTACCCCAGGAAAGCAAGATTTCAGATTCAAAAAGACATATGCACCCCTATGTTTATTGCAGCACTATTTACAATAGCCAAAATACAGAAGCCACCTAAGTGTCCATCAGTAGATGAATGGATGAAGAAGATGTGGTACATATACACAGTGGAATACCATTCAGCCATGGGAAGAAAACAAATCCTACCATTTGCAACAACATGGATGGAGCTGGAGGGTATCATGCTTAGTGAAATAAGCCAGGCGAAGAAAGACATACCAAATGATTTCCCTCATTTGTGGAGTATAACAACGAAGTAAAACTGAAGGAACAAAACAGCAGCAGACTCACAGACTCCAAGAAGGGACTACTGGTTACCAAATTGGAGGGGTGAGGGATGGAGGGTGGGAGGGAGGGAGAAGGGGCTTGCGGGATATTATGATTGGCATGTATGGTGTGTTGGGTTCACGGTGTAGACAGTGTATCACCGAGAAGACATGTAGTGATTCTGTGGCATATTACTATGCTAATGGACAATGACTGCAACAGGGTCTGGAGGGGCTTGATAATATAGGTGACTGTAGTAACCACAGTGTTTTTCATGTGAAACCTTGATAATAAGAGTGTATATCAATGATGATACCTTAATAAAAAAAAATGGGCAGAGCATCTGAATAGACATTTTTCCAAAGAAGACATACTGATGGCCAACAGGCACGTGAAAACATTCTCAACCTTACTAATCATCAGGTTAGTGTAAATCAGAAACACTGTGAGATATCACCTCACACCTACTAAAATGGCTATTATCAAAAAGACGAGAAATAACAAGTGTTGGTGGGATGTGGAGAAGATGCGGGATGCACTATTAGTAGGAATGGAAATTGGTACAGCCATGATAGAAAACAGTTTGAAGGTTCCTCAGAAAATTAAAAATAGAACTACTCTGTGGTCCAGCAATCCCATTTTGGGTGTACATCCAAAGGAAGTGAAATTACTCTGACAGATAGCTGTACTTCCATGTATACTGCAGTATTGTTCACAATAGCCAGACATGAAAGCAGCCTGTCTATTGACAGATGAATGGATAAAAACAATGTGGCAGATATATTATAATGGAATATCACTCAGCCATAAAAAAGAAAGAAATCTGTCATCTGTGACAGTGTGGATGGACCTTGAGGGCATTATGCCAAGAGAAGTCAGATAAGGACAAATATTGTGTGATCTCGCATGTGGAATAGATGTATAACAAAAAGCTACTCTCAGAGAGTAAAATGGCAGTTTCCAGGGCCTTAGAGGTGGGGACACAGGAAGATGTTGGTCAGCTGGTACAAATTTCCAGTTATAGGATAAGTAAGCTCTGGGAATCTAGTGCACAGCATGATGACTATAGCTAACAAAACTTCATTGCACACTTGGCAATTGCTAAAATAATAGATCTTAAATGTTCTCACCACAAAAAATATAATCATATGAAATTATGAAGTAATACATGTGTTAACTGACCTTGTTTTGGTAATCATTTTGCAGTATGTGCTTATATCAAGTCTTCATGCTGTACATCATACACTTACACAATGTTATATGTCAGTTAAATCTCAGTAAAGAAATAATAATAACTCAAAATTCCCTCTGTACCTTAATCATTGACCTAATTTTCTGTATTTGCTTAGTATTCTTAAATGTACCTTTGTATTCAAGGTAGAGTCAAAACATAACTTACGTTTTATGTATATATGTTTCAAAATGATCATTTCGTATAAACTTCCCTAGGGTCACATGCACATGTTTGTCATTTTTTGGCAATAATATTCTGTTGTCGATGTATGTGCATATAAATGTTTACACATATATGACTTTTCCCTCTTACTCACATTCCTTAAAGCCCAGTAGGGGGTATATTTAGCTTTATTAACCTAATTTCATTCAGCTCTGTGTGGAAGAATTTTACCAGTTCCCAGTGCTACCAAAAATATAAGGTAAATTGTGTCCTCCATAACTTAGTGACATTATTTTGTCATATTTTCTTCTTTTTTTGAATTTGGGCACAAAATAGCAACTTATATTTTCTTTATGTGTACTTCCTATCTTTACTAATCTTAGGAATTTATTGCAAGATATTAAATACAAATACTTTTTGTTTTTAGTAATATGAAGTTTTTCATTTTCTAAGTTTTCAAGTAATTCAGTAAATATGACTCACTATTCTAAAATATTCTTTTTTTTTCCTTATCTAGATTTTTACCTGTATTTTAATCACTTATTTGCATGATGGGCTAATATGGAATGTTGAAAAGATCTGCAATATATTGAAGAATGTATAAAGAAGTCACATAACTTGTTTTTCGTATTTCTTTTAGATTCCTTTTAATTAAAAACAGATTTATTTGAAAATAAAATTATCATTTATATAGTTGAGGGTGGTGACAAAATATAGGAGAATTGGAAGAAACTGTCATAATGATGTATCTAGACAAAATATAAATTAGTTTATGAGTTTTCACTGTTAACAGTTTGTTAAATCTGATGTACATTGTGGCTATTATTGCTATAGAAATGATACTGATAATTACCTCGTGTTTTATCTTGGCAGATGGTGTATTGTTCTTTGACGGACTTTCAAAAAGCTGTCTATCAAACAGTATTAGAAACAGAAGACGTGACTTTAATCCTTCAGTCTTCTCAGCCTTGTACATGCAGCAGTGGCCGGAAAAGGAGAAATTGTTGTTACAAGGTAAGCTTCTCAGTAAGATGTCTTTACTATCCTGCCTCTGGTTACAAAGTACTCTATTCTAGTTTCAGAGTAAGTACTGGATGCAATAACTTTTCCTTGGACAGTTCTTTAACTTTGGAAGCCTTTTATAATAAAAAGGAGTAGTTTTAAGAAATAATTTTCAGTATCAGATAGTAATCACAGCAAAATATAATATTGAAATATCTTTTCAAAAAACTAGTTTTTGAAAGTAGCTTCAGTTTGATATCCTCCCTTTCAGTTTTAACTGGGAAGTATCCTACTTTCATCTAGAAATTTCATTTCATTTTCAGGAAGTTTCTAATTTTCCACTAATGATAAACTTACTGTTTGACAGCAGGCTTTAAATATTATTCTGATATGAGATGGTGTTAACAGAAACTGTGTATCCGTACAATAAAGTACTTTATTTTTATCTAGAAACAAATATTAATTTGTAGCTTTTTATTTAACTTCTAGCTATATTTCCTTCTCATACCTATTTTGCTATCAAGTTATAAGTCACATATCTGCATACATAGAGGGATCCTAAATAAACATTTATCTAGGTTGATATTTATTCCAGCTCTCATTTATTTTTCTGTTTTTAACTACTTCACTTTTTTGTAGTAGTACAGTTTCCTAGGAAACCTCAGCATGTAAATGAAAGGCGAGAGTTACAGGGGTCTGTATGGCCTGATACCATACCACAGAGTTTTATTACCAGGAACCTCTTTCAGCAGCATTTTCTGTCTCTGTGTTATCATGAGGGTACATACTTTCTGGAATGAGGACTTTATCCCTCTTTTATTAAAAACATCACCATTTTGATTCACCAAAAGTACAATTCCACGTTAGTGATTCCTGGATATTTTGTGTAACAGACCCTCATTTTCTCAGAATGTATTGTGCCAATAGTAACCAGATAATAAATATTATTGTCAGTGATATATTTTGTGATGTAAGTAGTTACATAGCCATTTTAGTCCCTTGCTTGTTTTATTTTCAGTGTTTTTCTGGTTACAGACTAATTCCCATGGTGAAACAGTGAAAACCCTGTATTTCAGTTACCTTGCCGTCCTTCAGAAGGTAGCGAACCACGTCGCTCTGCTGCAGGCTGCTGGCTCCTCCAAACAGCAGGTCTGTGCTGGCTGTTGGAATTGCTTTGTGGTGCTATTTGGTATAAGTATTTTATATTTGGCATAAAATGTCTTAGCCAAATATCCTTAAGGTATCTTTATGTGAGATTTAAGAGGAAACTGACTTGTTTGTTTTTTGATTGAGGTGTCAAAGAAGTATATGCACTTAATTTTTTAGTCAAAATGAGAAGCTTAAGCTTAAATTAAAATAACTCTTCTTTACGCCTCAGATAATGTTCAAATATTTATTTTCCTAACATCTTTTGCTGTAATTACTAAGTAAGATATTTGACAAGTCAGTCTCATGTCTACTAATAACGTGTCTGATTATACTTACCTAATCTGCTGGATTAAAATAAGGATTTATAATAGGATTTATAATTAGGAGTGTTTCCCAAAATGGCAAAAATCTGTAATTTCAAAGTTTAGGCATAATACAATCATTTATTTTGGTCATTTCAATTGTGTTTTATTCTGGAGTACAACGTAAATAAAAAAGAACTTTTTTAAAGCTTTTTTATTTAATGATTCTACATTTTTGTGTTATAGTCTGATGCTGTTTAAATGTAATTTTTAAATCTAATAAGAATTTAATATTGTTCTTCGATTGTACTATCTGCTCTTTGGGAAGCATTCATTTCCTTGTTTTGGAAGTTTTTAAAGATGTAATGATAAAATTTGTAGCCATATCATTACTGTAGTTCTCATCAAAGCTGTATATGATTAACGTCATTTTAAGGTCTTCTGTATTATTAGTCTGGTTATTAGTCTGGCATAGAGGAGGTAAAATCCTTAAAGGAGTAACATTCCTTCTAAAAAGAATTTTTTTCATAAACAATCTCAATTCATAGATGTTTAAATGTGTTCAGTTGAAATTTCTTTCCTTCTACCTTTTTCCCTTAAGGAAACAATTATTAAAAGGATATGTGATCAGGTATTTTCCAGATTCCCAGATTTTGTGCAGAAAAGCAAAGATGCAACCTTTGAAACACTTTCTGACCCCAAATACAGTGGAAAAATGAAAGTAAGTACTCTTCTTTCAGGTTGCATACACACAAGGATGATACACAAAATATTTATCAGTGGTAGGATGGGGCACCAGCTAACCCGAACAGATGCCTGATCATTTGGAAGAGATGGTGGCACCAACAGCTGGTGGAATTGTATTAGCACTTCATAGCTCAGTGTGTGTGCTGCGACAGCAGGTTCTCGGTTAGCAGTCGTTAAAGCAAATGTTCCTCAGCGTTCCCTTATTGCTGCACTGGATTCATGCCCTCTTACAAATGTATGCTGTTACCACATATGTAATACCTTGCCTGCAAACGTTTAAGGAGATCATCAGCAGACATATAAATGCTACTGCCAGGTAGGAGGGTAAGGACAGGCTGTAGCTTGGAATTACAGAAAGGAACTTCTTAAGAGGAAGGTGGACAGTGCCTCTATGTCTAGACTGAGTTTTCTGTCTCCTGTTTTTACTCACTGACCTGGACTGTGAATTGCTAAATCTCATCTGAGACAGGGAAACTGACCTGTAGGTGCTGGGAAGGAGGGCTGTGAAAAGTGAGGCTAGGTGCTTCAACCATGACCCAGGCCCCTGGGCGTTTGGTGACCCCTGAATGAAACACTAATAGCTTTCAGTCTCTTTGCCGCAGAATTTGTTGTTTAACCCCTTAACAGTGATCAAGAATCTTTATTTATGGATTCAATGATTTTTATAGAACAATTCCCAACTTTATGTTTTAATTAAGGAAAAAAGTTATTTCTTTTGGCAAAAAAAGAAACAAAAAGGAAGTAATTCAAAGTAGTCAGTTGTTTTTGTTTGTTTCTTAAAAATCTGGAAATATTTTTTGCAGTTAACCGACATAAGCTCACCATAGTTTCATTTGAATTGTCCTCTAAGTTCAAAGAAATAAAATAAAAGCTAGGAAGATTATCTGAAAAACTTGTGTGTGTTTTTTTATTGAGATATAGCTTATGTTAACGTTGTATTAGTTTCAGGTTTTGGTGTATGTGTATATAAGGATTTGATATGTGTGTCTACTGTGATACGATCACCACAGTGAGTTTGGAGAACATCCATCATCTCACATAGTTAAATTGTTTTCTTGTGATAGAAACTTTTAAGATCTACTCTCTTAACAACTTTAAAATATACAACACGGTATTGTTAACTATAGTCACCAGGCTGTTTATTACATCCCCAGGACTTACTTATCTAGTAACTGGAAATTTGTACCTTTTGACTACCTTTACCCATTTTGCCTGCCTCCCACCCCTTGCTTCTGGCAACCACCAACCAGTTCTCTGTACCTATGAGTTTGTTTGTTTGTTTGTTTTTAGGTTCCACGTGTAAGTGAAATCACACAGTATTTGTCTTTCTCTGACTACTTCATTTAGCATAACACCCTCAAGACCTAGCTATGTTGTCACAAATGACAGGCTCTCCTTTTTTCAATAATAAAATGAGTAATAGTCTTTACATATACACATGTATACGCACACACACTCACACCACATTCTCTTTATCCATTGACCTGTTGACAGGCACTTACATGTTGTTTACACATCTCAGCTATCGTAAAGAAAGCCACAGTGAACATGGGAGTGCACATATCTTTTCGAGATCAGTTTCATTCTTTTGCGTGTGATTTTCCAGTTTTCCTAACACCACTTATTGAAGAGACTATCCTTCCCCATTATATATTCTTTGTTCCTTTGTTGTAATTATTTGACCATATATGTCTGCTTTTATTTTTGGCTTTCTATTTTTGTTCCACTAATCTCTGTGTCTTTATTTATGCCAGTACCATACTGTTTTGATTCCCATAGCTTTGTAATACAGTTTGAAGCAAGTTAAGTATGCCCCCAGCTCTGTTCTTCTTTCTCAAGATTGTTCTGGCTTTTTTAGTCTTTTGTGGTCCCACACAAATTTTATGATTATTTGTTGTTTTCTGTAACAAATGCTGTTGTAATTTGGTAGGGATTGGGGCAGTATAGACATTTTAACAATATTAATTATTCCAATCTGTGTGGCAGTATCTTTCCATTTATGTGTGGCAATGTCTAAGTTAAACACACTCTTACCATGGGACCCAGCAATTGTTCTCTTTGATGTTTACCCAAATGAGCTAAAAGCTTACATCTACACAAGCACCTGCACACAGATATTTATAGCATTTTATTCTATTTGGAAGCAACCAAGATGTCCTTCGGTAGGTGAATAAACTGTGATGCATCCAGACAATGGAAGTTATTTAACAGTAGAAAGAATGAGCTATCAAGCTACAAAAAGACACAGGGACACCTTAAATGCGTACTGCTGAGTGAAAGAAGCCAATCTGAGGGGACTAAACATTGTATGATTCTGACTATATGACATTATAGAAAGGACAAAACTATAGAGAAAGTAAAATGATCAGTGGTTGCCAGGGGTTTGCAGGCATGCATGAATAGATGAGGCTCCAGGAATTTTTAGGGCAGTGAAACTATCCTGTATAATGCTGTAATGGTGGATACACATCATTATATGTCAAAACCCATAGAACTGTACAATACAGTGAGTGAACCCCTTTGTAAACTATGGACTTCTGTTAATAATAATTTGTCAGTATTCATTTGTCAGCTGTTACAAATGCCCCACTCTAATGCAGGATGTTAATAATAAGGGAAACTTGTGTGCAGGGAGGGGTGAAGATGGGAGAGCAGAGAGGGAGAGAGTTCCCTGTATAGTCTACTCAGTTCCTCTGAAAATCTAAAAATGCTCTAAAAAATAAAGTACCTAAATTTTAAAAAGTTAATGTCTTGTGTAAAATTTAAATGCACATACTTAATACAGAATCCATTATTTTACTAAGAAGTAAAGCTAATGCAAATCTTAGTTTACATGTTATTCAAGTATTAAAATAACGTTTACCTGATCTGTGACATTTATATCCAGCATTTGGTTGTATGAATAGATTTTTTTTAACTTCATAGCTTTTTTTTGAGGGTTTGGTGGGTAGGGGTCAGAGTTAGTACAATGTCTTTTCTTGCTCAACTATTAAGTGTGTTATATTGAGCATAATTTTTTTAACTTAAAAGTTTTAATGTTTATCATTGAGTAAATAAAATTGCTTAAGTGTTTATTGCATAGTTCAGAAAAACCTCAGGCTTAGTACAGAGTATTCCTTTCTTTGCATTGTAGATTGCTTTCCAATGTTCTGGAGTTGTCATTGCCAGACATGAAAATGCCTATTTTAAGAATAATAGTATTACTGTTACACACAGGCTTTGGATTATTTGTTTCCCACAAAATTACTGTGTGTGGGGCAAATTATTGGCATTTTGAGGTCAAAATCAAATCTGGAAGTCAGGGCTTACTGTAAATAGAGGAATGGAGGGGAGAAAGTGAGAAGTGTATATCTGACTATTTTCAGCAGAAAAATATAAAGACTTTCAGAACATGCATGTAACAAACACATTTCATTACATCTACCTAGAGAAAATTCAAGCACTTCCTAAAAGGAATGGTGCTCTGTAATTTAGTTTCTGAACATATTGTAGGTATAAAGAAAGTGTATTTGGGAAATTAAATTAATCCATTTAAATACATCCCATAATGTAAAATGCTTCCTTTTTATTAAAACCAGATGAGATGAAATAAAAGTCTTGAGGAACTTTACCTCATTATTGACAGTATGATGATGAATAACATTTCATGTAATATCTAATACTTTACTTCTCTAACTTGCCAAAATGAAGGGAATTAGTATAGACAACTAAGGTTATATTGTATAAAAATAATTTTTAAGAAGTTCTCCAGTGATGTTTATTATGTATAAAGTATACTTTTAGTTGGTACTGGTTCACTGATGTTCTGTGGTTCATTTCCAGGTCCTTCAGCAGCTTTTAAATCATTGCAGGAAAAACAAAGATAAAGTTCTTCTTTTCTCCTTTTCCACCAAGGTGAGTCTCATTTGAAGTGTGTTCTTGATGGCCCAGCCTTGACTCCTGAGGTATAAAGCCTAAGACACATGACAGCCTCCAGCCACATTTTTTTGTCTTAAACATGCAGTGTAGGAAATGGTAGTGAGGTAAGCAGCCTTTAAAACAGATGCTTAAATCTCAGTTGTATCAGGGTAACTGTTAATAGTAAACTCAAAGATAGATTTTTAAATCTCCGAAATACGGAAAACAGCACCAATAATGAAGTATGTTTATGAATGATTTGCCAATAATTTTTGTTTGGTTTTAGTAAAAAAAAATTAGAGGTTCCTGAAATTCAGGTTTTTAAAAACAAAATTTACTGAATGTTAAAGTCAGTTGCAGGATAGTGGGAAGAAATACATGGATGGGTTGGAAGTCAGAGAAATATCTGTTGCTCTTGTAATTAAAAGAAAGGCTGTGAGCCGCAGTACCTAACACTTCATAAATGCCGCCTCTCTAACCATACGAGAACCATGAACTTGCCTCTGCACCCTCTGTGCCTTTCCTCCAGGTGCTCGATGTGTTGCAGCAGTATTGTATGGCATGTGGGCTTGATTACCGACGACTCGATGGAAGTACAAAGTCAGAGGAAAGGCTCAGGATCGTGAAAGAGTTCAACAGTACGCAAGATGTTAACATTTGCCTTGTCTCCACAATGTAAGAAAATAAAATGTGATAACTTGATTTTTATCTAACTGCTTTCAAGATCTGGGGTAATTTTTAAACTATTACTGGATTAATTTTCAGTGGTTATGCTTATATTGCTTTGTTTTATTTGGCTTTAAGGAGAATCGGGAAGAATTAATTAATTATGACTGAAATAACAGTATCTTGAGTTTTACCTAACCTTTCCTCTTAATTCTATTATTATCTCTGAATTCTCCTTATATGTATGGGTTTATAAAGATAACAATCCAAAAAATGGACGTTTCCTCCTAGGAATTTTCAGTAGTAGTGTTTTGACTCACATCTTGTGGTCAGAATGATCAGGCTTAATTGAATAATCAAGTTATTAATTGAATAACTGAGAATCATTTGTAGTAGTGGTTTTCAGACTGTGCTCAAGGAGCCCTAGGGACCCCACAGTGCCTGGTGGGCTGGGCATTTACCTCCTCTGTCTCTACCTGGTCTCAACCTGAGCAGTTCCATATTTATAGATTTTATAAAAGTTACATCAGTTCTAACACCTATTTATGAATCTCTCATTAAAAACTTTTAAAGCATGTGCATACTTTAAGAAAGATTTAAGTCAATCATGACTTCTTACTCCATTTTTTTCTCTTTTATAATAATAATTTCTAATACATTACTAATTCATACTTACACTTTCTCCTTCATTAAACCCTCTGTATCCCGAAGAACTTCCTTCTAAAGGCTTCTGTACTCTGTTTTCAATCTGGACTGACTGTTCTCTAGACCTGATAAAGAACTGCTATCTTTAAGTCTTCTTTCACTGCTCTGAGATCCATTTTTCCTGGATTTCATGCCATCTTTATTCTTGGTTTGCCCCTTGTTTTACTGGTGAATATCTTCATGTAACTTTGTAAGCCAGGACATACAGAAAGTAAACTTCCTGCATCTTTGAATATCAGAAAATGTGTTCTTTTCCCCTCACTCAGTTGCTACTTTGGCTAACTATAGAATTCTAGATTGGAAGTGATCTCCTCTTATATCTTTGCTGGTATCACAGCATTGTTTTCTGGAATTTGCTATTGCTGAATAGATGTCTAATGCCTATCTGATTTTCATTCCTCTTTGGGAATTCATAAGAGGATCTCTTCATCTGTGGTATTCTGAAGTTTCGCAGTGATATTTGAGTCTTGATGTGAGTCTTTATTCATTTATTGTGCTGGACAGTCTCAAGGCTTGCAGTCTTTTTCAATTCTAGAAAATTCTCTTTGGTTATTTCTTTGACAGTGGCTTCCTTTCCATTTTCTCCAGTATCTCTCTCTTGCATGCTGGGTTGTCAGATTTTAGAGTTCCTATATTGATTCTTTAAATCTCTGAACTTTTTTTTCATATTTTCCCTTTTTATCCTTTTGTCCTTTATTATGAAAAATGTCATTTTCCAGTCTTATTATTTTACTGAAAATAATTTTTAGTCTAAAATTATTCTTGCTTTCTAAGCTCTTTTGGTCTCTGAATTATCTTTCTTCTGGAACATCAACACCTTAAAGCTTAGTTTTTCATAATCATCTCATTCAGTTAATTAAAGAAGGGTTAGCTGGAATTTTTTCTTGGGTTGAAATTTTTATTGGACTCATTGAATTTATAAATGACATTGAGGAAAATTGGAATTTTTATGATATTGAACCTTCCTATCCATGGACATTTATTTAAGTTTTTTCAGAAGCATTCTTTAAATGAATACTTCATTTGACCCTTTATAGTAGTTAACACATAACAATAAACAGTTCATTGAAGGCATCTTTTGTGGAACATTAAGATATGGTTAAAGTATACTTTTGCTGTGTTTATTTGATACAAGAATAAAATGTGAAGGACATAAGGAATAAATAGGCTGCATGCTCATTTTGGGTCTGTCTCAAATACCAGTCCTTAGCTTGAAAAGGGCTATATTTTATTTTATTGCTTACATTGTAAGCTTTTGTTTTAGCCATATGAGAACAGAGTAACAGGTTTGAATGTTTAGGATTCTGAGTTACATTATCATCAAACAGAGAATCACCTTTTTTGAGATTATTAATTTCCTCATTTGTAAAATAAAGATAATAGCTCATAGAGCTGTCTTGGGAATGAAAGATTAGGATATATGGAAATAATTTAAGTAGGTGCTCAATAAATGTTAATTTCTATTTTGATAGAAACAGTAGAATATTAACTTTTTCTCTCCCTGAATGATTAGCAGCTGGTATAAAGCATTATCTAAATGTGAGTTATGTGATAATCTAGGCATTTGAAAAGGAAACTCAGCAAGATAAAGTCTCAGAGAAAGGCTTTGGAACTTTATTGGAATGTGTTGAAGAAAACAAAATCATCTTATTCTTGGATTTTAATTTTGCCTTCCTTTTAAAAAATACAAAATACAAAATCATTATATCATATAATAATTATTAAATACAGGAAATTCAAAACATGGGGAGATAACAAGTTATACAGGAAACTGTTATTTTTAACTCAGTAGACAAAAACATCATATACATTCAGTTTTGCTAAAAGAATACCTTTAGAAAAAATATCTGTAGAAATAACTTCATTCCAAAAGGAATTAGTAGTATTCTAATATGTTTTGGTTGATAGAAAAATATATCTAACAAAGCCATTAACTAATTCCATGTTAATAAAAAAAATGCCCAAAAATATATTTCTTTTGGTGACTTCTGTTCACTGAATATTCACAGATCATTCACCTGTTCACATATCAAGTTAAAATGAAGATAAAACTTTTGGCTTTCTATCTTAAGTGGCAAGAAGATGACCTATAGCATGATTATTAGGCACAACTTCATTCTTCATGACTCTCAGAATCACACACTGATTGACTAGAAACAACTTTCTAAAGCAAAATGTGCAACTTGAACTGTAATGCTTTTGTAATTATTCTCTGATAATATTAAGCTGAGGATTTAGGGTACTGTACTCCAAAAGTCAATTTTTCCAGATGACATAGGCACCTCTAAATATTCCAGTACCATGAATCATAATCTGAAAGGCCCTTAAGAAAAATCATTTTGTCTTTCTCTTACCCTTAGTCCAGAAAACTGTATCTTAATTTACTCAGAAAGATGAGGGTATTTCTTTTGTTATATGCCCCAAGAGAGATTCTAAACCACTCTTCAAATAAGCCATTAGAATCATATACCTATTGTTAAAATCTGCCTATACTGCTTTATTTTATTATATTTTCTAACCAATCTCACACTCTTTTATTCAACTCAGTTGTCTTCATTGACCCTTAATGTGAGATAAAAAGAACAAGAATTTTTTTTTGCCATTGGGGGGTTTATAATACAATAAATGCTTTACTGCAGTTATGCTTAAAGTTCCATGAGCATTTAAAGAGTAGATATCAAGAAAGATAGAAGGCTTGTGATGTTTAAACTGACCCTTTATAGATATAAGAAGGAAAAGGAAAAGCAAGTTTATGTAAAGGGCTTTTTAAGGAGAGAGTACAGCATAGGTACAAAAATGAGTGGAGAATTTACTTGGCTAGAACTTAGCATACATGGAGGGAAGAGCTGGATATATGACTAGGAGGAACCCCTAGTTAACTTAAAGAGATACTGAATATTCTGTGACAGATCCTAGAAAAGAAAAGATGTAAAAGATTAAGCCCCAGCTTTTAAAGTTTATAACTAAAAAAATATGAGGATGGAGGGAAGAGTTGTTACAAAATATGTAAAAGGATAATTTCAACACAGTGTAGTAAATGCATAGTAGAAGGAGGCAAAGGGGAGGGTATTTAGTCCATGTTTTGTGAGTGATGCTTAAAGGACAAGTAGAAATTAGGCAAAGAAGAGAGCAAAGAAAATTACAAACAGTGTATGAAGGCAACTTTAAGTATATTGGTAGTTCTATATGATAACGTCCAAGAATATAGCTGCAGAGGTGGTAGGCCTCATCATTGAGGCCTGGAGGGTTGGTCTCTGATGGGTAAGGATTGAGAGATTATAAACAGAGGAATGGATCATGTAGTTTTTTAAATTCTGTGCTTAAAATAATTTTTCGTAGTATGAAAATGGATTTAAGATCTGAGGTAAGGGAATACAGGAAGCCAGTGGAGTAATACATATGGTTGTGATATAATAAGGGCTTGAAGTAGGACAGTGGAAATAGGAATGGGGAAGGGTCACATGGGAAAAACATTTTTGAGGTAAATTTGACAAGACTTGATATTGGTTGGCTTTTTAGTTGTTAGTTTTCCCTTTACATCTGTCAGTGGCAAGTTCCCTTAGTTTTCCTTAAACTGAGAATGTCATGGTTTCCTATTCATTCTTGAAGGGTACTTTTTCTGGATATAGAATTCTGGATCAATGGTTCAGTACTTGAAAAATGTACTACTTCCTTCTGGCCTCCATGGTTTCTGATGAGAAATCTGCTGTCATTTGAATTGGTGTTCCATTAAAAACTAGGTCATTTTTGTCTGCCTGTTTTCAAGACTTTGTCTTTTGTTTTCAGAAGTTTACCTATGATGTGCCTAGGCATGGATTTCTTTTGAGTTTATTCTTTTTGGAGATCACACAACTTTTTGACTCTGTCAGTGTATGTCTTCCCAGATTTGGGAAGTTTTCAGCCATATTTCTTGGAATACTTTTACAGTTTCACCCTCTTTTCTCCTGAGACTGTAATTATATGAGTATTAGCTCTTTTGTTATTGTCCCTCAGGTCTCTAAGATGCTGTTCATTTCTTTTTCAGGACAGTCTCTTTCTGTTCTTTAGATAGGCTAAAAAATATCCACCTGTTCTTATGTTTACTCATTCTGTCCTCTCTCATCTCCACTGTACTACCGAGTCCATCCAGCAAGTTTTGTAACTCAAGTTATTTTTCAGTTCTAAAAATTTCATTTGGTTCTTTATATCCTCTTTGCTGAGACTTTCTGTTTTTAGTTGTTTCAAGAGTATTTGTAATTGCTTTTTTGGAGCATTTTTATTATGGCTGCATTAAAATCCCTGTCAGGTGATTCCAGCATCTGACTCATTGCAGTGTTACTCTCTCACGGTTTTCTCAGTCAAGTTGAGATTTTCCTAGATGGTGGTATGACTAGTAATTTTTTACTTGTATGCTAGACATTTGGATATTATGTCATGATACTCTGTATTTTTAAGTCTGTTTTATCATGCCAGCCATGCAGAGATGGAAATCTGCATTTCTTCCTTGGTCTCTGTTGATATCCTGAGAATGAGGTGCTTCATCACTGTTTCTGCATGGCCTCCACACACTGTGCAGAGGGGACCTGGTTAAAGCTGGGCAGAAATGAAAGTCCCAGCTCCTCAGTCAGGTTTCTCTGACCCCACCCAGGTTGTGTTGAAAAGCACTGCATTATAGTCAGGCAAAAGCAGAAATCTATTTTCCTCATTCAGCCTTTGTTGGCCAGGTAGGGGATGGGGCCAGAGATTTTTTTCCATGATATTTGCAAGAGTAGGTTGGTTATTTAACATTTTTCTGTTTAAAAGGCTAATAAACCTTTCCTGGTTCTCTGGCTAAAGGAAAATGACTTTTCTTGGGGATTTTTTGCCTGTGGCTGTCGGCATTTCCAGTGCTCTGGCTTCTCCAGACCCAGTGTGGGATATATTAGGCAAAAAGAAAGCCAGAGAACTCATTGCCTTATCATTTCTTAAGGTGGTAGTCCCTAGCCAATCGTCATTCTCTGCCTTTCAGAGTCTTATGTTTATTTCATATGTGATGTCCAGGGTTTTATTTGCACTTGGAGGTATAAGGAAAAGTTTTTCTACTCCTGGAGTGATTTTTTTAAATGTGTTTATTACTTTATTTAGCTGGAATATACAGTTTTTTTTAATTATGTTAGGAAAATCTTAAGGTATTTGAGTATACAAAAAATGTAAAAACCAACACAATCTATTTAAATGGGCTCTAATGTTCATATTTTTAGGGATAGAGTGGTAGAAAAACAGTATTCCATAACTGTTTCATTTGTGGCATATTTTGTTTTAATCACCTTCCTTTTATTATGTTCATGTAATGTTATGTTGAGTTGATTTGGTTATGGACTCAGTTGTGTCAAATTGAGTTACAGAGCAAAATTTATTTTTGCTGTTTTAATGTGCTCTTTTCTGTTCCTTTAGGGCTGGTGGACTAGGCCTCAATTTTGTTGGTGCCAATGTTGTTGTATTATTTGATCCTACTTGGAATCCAGCCAATGATCTTCAAGCCATTGATAGGTATAATACAAACTTTAAAGTGATCTGCAAATACTTTTAATCTAAAAATGCTCCTGAACACTAGGTTGCTTATGATATGATTGTGATTAGAAAATAGGCAAAAAACTTCTAATTAAGATAACCTTGAACTTACAAATCTAAACGGTAGAACAGTCATAGCCTTTATTTTCCATCCACCTCAAAATCCTATTCTTATAGCAGAATTGATTTAGGAAGAAAGAATAAACCCATAATACTGCAGGAAATTTAAAAAGGTCATTATTAGTAGATCAGAAATTTTGAGAAACTCCTAGAAGACAGAAGACAAAGAGAGTCTGTAGGATCAAGAAACCAGCAGAGAAAAACCACAATCCCAACTTAGCAGAAGAGCAAAGGAAAATTCCAAGCATGGGGTCAGCAACTACAGGATATGTGGGAGCAGACCAGAGTGCATCCTTCTGGGAAATTAATCAATATGTTAACACTAAAACAAATTCCTCTTCCATACCCCATAATAGGTGCTCCTTGATCAAAGCTTTAAGTGTCGTTTCATAAATTTTGTTAAGTGGGGAATCTGACTGACAAAAAGTTCCTACACTGGGCATTAGGACCAGAACATAAAGTATGGCTAAATCTGAAGTAATCTCCCCAAGCACAAAAATGGGGAAACAATTACTAGACTTGTGTACCTGCATGGAAACCAAGGCCAGCTTTCCTATATAATCCACCCAGTTCCTCTTTTGTAATTATGAATTGAAAATTAAGAATTAAGAGATATTTTAATAACACCAGCAGTGTGAAAGAAAGGTGAAAAACAGACCCTGAAAGAAATAAAATAAGATAGGATACCATGAAAAAAAGTGCAGAGAAAACACAGAAATTCTTAGAAATTAAAGCTACTGCCAAAATAATTCAGTAGGTCTGAATAATAAAATGGAGAGGATTAAAAGTGGAAATGTATACGGAAAATAAAAGGAATGACTGTTTTAGGACACAAATAATGGTTGGGCAGGAGAGAAAACATACATAGACACATCTTGGTATTTCTAAGTTCCAAAGAGAAAGAGAAAGATGAAAAGATGCCAGAGTGAGTAAGAGGGAAAGAAAATTACTTATAAAACAAAGACAAAAAGAGCAAAACAGATTACAACCAAAAAAATGAGAATCACATTCATTTCTGTAGATCAGACTTTGAAGAACAGACTTTTCTTCTGAATTATAGGATCTAGAAGACAATAGAGTTGTCAAAGTGACAATTCATATGACTGTATCTAGAATAAAATTATTTTGACTTGTAGCTGTAATCAGTGGATAAAATATAAATATGTGGAGACAAAGTAAAGCAACTTTTGTCATCTAAGAACTGAGAAAATGTATTACTCAAGGTCTGAAAACATTACCCAAGGATATAATCCAACATGAAATATTCTACACAAAGGAAGACATACATAGAGCAATGATCATCAGAAAAAAGCTCTGCTATTTAAAAAATCTACATAAGTGTTGATAGTTTGAGAGAGACTTAATGTAGTTATAAAAGAATTCTCAAAAATAAGAGATGACAGAAAATAATCAAAAACTAAAACTATGCAATTTCAATAAAACAAGAAGATTGGGGAGGAATTGTATAAGAATATTTCAGTTTTCAAAATTTATGCCCAAAACACGTTTAAATGCTAGTAAAATATTTAAGGGCACCAACAAAAAGAGTAGGGCATAGTGATTCTTGGCTCACTTTGAAAACACAGAGGCTCAAGCTCCACCCTCCAGGTATTTCAGTTCTGTGGGTATAGGGTGGGGTTCTGCAGTCCACATTTAAAAAACTCCTCAGGTTGTACATGAAAGGACAATATCAGCAGGATGAAAGACAGCCTACAAAATAGGAGAAAATATTTGCAAATCACACCTGTGGTAAGGAATTAATATCTAGAATATATATTAAAAAATCCTAAAACTCAACACCCAAAAAAAAACAACCCAGCTCGAAAATGGAAAAAGGACTTGAATGGACATTTCTTCCAAAAAGTTAGAAAATGGCCACTAAGCACCTGAAAAGATGCTCAACATGACTAATCATTAGGGAAATTCAAATCAGAACTAAAAAGAAATATCACTTCACACCCATTAGGGTGACTACTATTAAAAAATAGAAAACAGAAATCGGTGAGGATGTGGAAAAATTGGAACTCTTGTGCATTGCTGGTGGGAATTGTAAAATGGTGTAGCTGCTGTGGAAAACAATATGGTGGTTTTCAGAAAATTAACCATAAATTTGCAGTATCCTCCAACAAATCCACCTTTGGGTATACACCAAAGAATTGAAAGCAGAAACTCAGATTTGCACACCTGTGTTCACAGCATTTTTCACAATAGCCAAAAGGTGAAAACAACTCAGATATCCACTGACAGATGTATGGATAAATAAAATTGTGTTACATACATAAAAGTACTCAACCTTAAAAAGGAATTAAATTGTTTTTTTCTTTCAGTTTTATTGAGCCATAGTGGGCATATAGCACTGTATAAATGTAAGGTGTACAGCGTAATGACTTGAATTACTTCTATTAGGAAATGATCATCACAGTAAGTCTAGTTAACATCCATCATCTCATAGATACAAAAAATAAGAAATGAAATTCTGAAACATCCTACATCATGGATGAACCTTTAAGACATTGTGCTAATTGAAATAGCCAGATACAAAAAGACAGAGATTTTATGATTCCACTTATATGAGGTATCTGGAATAGCCAAATTCAGAGACAGAAAGTAAAATGGTGGTTTACAAGGGGCCAGGAAGAGGGGGGAATGGGGAGTCACTGCTTAATGGGTACAAAGCTTTAGTTTGGTATGAGGACAGAGTTGTGGAGATGATGGTCGTGGTTGCAAAACATTGTGAATTTTCTTAATGCCACTGAATTATACATTTAAAAATGGTTAAATGGTAAATCTTATGTATATTTTACCACAATTTTTGAAAAATCACCCCAGGCAATTATGACAAAATTGATCCTCAAGTCCACTTTGAGAAATTAGATATAAAACAAACAAACAGAACTTCCAAAAGAAATTTTAAAAGAGCATTGAGAAAATGTAATTATTTTAGTAAATGATAGGAAATATGAGGGAGAGGTGGAAGAAAGAAAGCATGGAAAATACAAAAGATAACATAAACTGTCAGAAATAAGGCCAAATATAAATATGAGTGAGTTAAAATTCCCTTTAAAAAAAAAAAGAGAAAGTAGAAAGGAAAAATGGGATTCAGGTTTATTCTAATTATTATAAATAATTGTAAAAAGCAAAAGAAGAGTGGCATTATTAATAACAATCAAAATGTTAATATAATTCAAGGCAAAACCATTAAGGAAAGCAAAATTGGGATACAAGCCATGAAGAAAGTGTAATAGTCATTATATAACAAAGCCAAGACTCTAATAATATGATGGGAAGTGGACAGATCCACAATAATGATGGGAAATTTATTACACCTCTCTCAAAAAAATTAATAGATTAAGTAGGCAAAAGAGGAAGTACATAAGTTATTTGAATAAGTTATCTAGCTTAATTTAATAAATATGTAAAACCAGGTAACAACTGGGAATACCCAATCTTTCAAATGTTTGTAGACCATATTTTTTAATGACTATATGTTTTAATAGAAATCACAAAGACTAGATTCCATGGCTCCAATCCAAGAAACAAAAAACCCTAGAAAATAGCAATAACTGTGTAACTGATAAAAACCTAGCCATATGGACACTATATAATATTTTTAACTCATGTTATATAATATTTTTAACTCAGAAATCAAAGAGTAAGGTCAGCAAGGTGATGGACTAGGAACCCCTAGGTCTGTTCCCCCATAGAAGAATTAGAAGAACAATTTGACTGGTTAATAACTTTCAGGAGTTCTGTACACCAGTCACACATTTACAGTAACCAAGTGAATTCCCAATCGAGAAGAAGCTACATTCAAAATGGCAGGAAATTTTGTAGCCTTTTTACTCATCCTTGCCTCACTCTCTGGTGCAGCACAGCCAGGAGGAAGCAGCCAATTCCCTGTTTCCTCCCACAGGCTTGAAGAAGCAGTGTAGAACCTTTGCACCTTTCTTAACTGTGGGCTGACAGAGGGACTGGTTTCTGTTTCACCTGACTCAGTGGTTAGATGAGGATGGTATAGCTCAGATCTCAAGAATGGCTGAAGCTATGGAAGGCAGTGGGGAGGCTTCATGGTACATGAAAGCTGCAGAGTGACCATGCACCTGCAGACACATGGGATATGAGATTATGGATAGAGGAATACAATATAATATTAAGGCCTTGAGAAGAACCTGAGGTAAGACTTTTTGGGAATTTAAGATGTTTAAAAGCATTTGTATATACAGGGGAAATCTTACACACACACACACATGCCCAGGCATGACACATAACCAGAAATGACCTAAGAAGATTTTAAGCTTAAGCTGCTCCCAAGGCTCAATAGACACCTGGCTAATCAGTGAATATTTTCCATACCAGTCTGCAAAAGGTGGGAGAAGTGGCTCTCTTATCAAATGGCCAATTTTCAACAAGAAAAACAAAGCATCCAAAGAAAAATAGCCCACTTAAAGGAACAAAATAAATCTCCAGAAACCATGCCTAAAGAAATATAGGCATAGGACTTACTAAACAAAGACTCCAAAACAACTCTTCTAAGAGCTAAATGAAACATAGACAAAGAACTAAAGGAAATCAAGGAAATCAGAAACACAATATAAGAACAAAATGAGAATATCAACAAAGAGGTAATTATTTTTAAAAAACAGAAACTCTGGACTTGAAAAATACAATAACTGAATTGAAAAAGCACCACAGATGTTCATTAGAACAGGCAGAAGAAAAGAGCCAACAGACTTGAAGACAGATCTGAAGAGCAAAAAGAAAAATGCTGAAGAAAAATGAACATAGCCTAAGGGATCAATGGGACTCATCAAATAGGTGCATTATGGGTATTCCAAAAGGAGAGAGAAAAGGACAGAGGCTCTTTGAATAATGACTGAAATAATAACATCTCAAATTTGAGGAATGGAGTCGGTAAACAAAAGAAGCTCAACAAACTCTAGATAGGATCCACCTAAAGAGACCCACACCAAGACGTATTGTCAAACTGTCAGAAATCAAAGACAAGGGAATCTTTAAAGTAGCAAGAAAACATTGACTTGTAATATACAAGGGATCTCCAGTAAAATTATCAGTGGGTTTCTCAGCAGAAACCTTACAGGCCAGAAGGCAGTGGGATGATATATTTAAAGCACCAAAATAAAAAACTATCGAATGAGAATTCTGTATCAGGCAAAACTGTCCTTCAAAAATAAGAGAGGAATTAAGACATTCCCAGAAACACAGAAACTGAAGGAGTTATTACCAGTAGACATTACCTACAAGAAATGCTAAAGAGAGACTTTCAAGTTCAAATGGAAGAACTCTAACAGTAACTGAAAGCCATATGAAAATATAAACTTCTTCAGTACAGGCAAGTACATGGACAAATACCAAAAAACAGTATTATTGTAATTTTGGTTTATAATTCTACTTTTTATTTTCTACATGATTTAAAAGACAAATTGCAAATCTGTGTTAATGGATACATGACATATAATGATATAATTTCTGACATCAGTAGTATGAAAGTGAGGGACAGAGCTGTAAAGTAGGTTTTTTTAATGCAATTGAAATTAAGTTGGTATCAATTTAAGATAGGTTGTTATAACTTTTGCATATTATATGTAATATTCATGGTAACCACAAAGAAAATATCTATAGACTACATACAAAAGGAAATGAGAAAAGAATCAAAATGTGTCTTTTAAAAATTACATAACACAAAGGAAGGCAGTAATGGAGGAAATGAGGGACAAAATAGTTATAAGAAATACAGAAAACAAAATGGCAAATTCCATTTTATTTGGATTAAACTCCCAATCAAAAGACATAGATTGGCAGAATGGATTAAAAAAAATAAAAAACAGTATCCCAACTATATGCTGCCTATAAAACACTCACATTAGATCTGAGGACATGCAGAGGTTGACAGAAAAAGGATGAAAAAAGATATTCTGTGCAAATAGTAACCAAAAGAAAGCAGGAGTGGTTATACTAATATCAGAAAAAACAGGTTTTAAGTTGAAAACTGTTATAAAGATGAAGAAGGATATTATACAATGATAAAAGAATAAATTTGCCAAGAAGCTTTAACAATTATAATGCACCAAACCTATGAGCTCCAAAATATATAAAGTGAGTATTGACATAATTGAAAAGAGTAATAGACAGCTGTACAATAGTAGTGGAGGCTTTAATGCCCCACGTTCAATAATGGATAGACCATTCAGTCAGAAGACCAATAAAAAGACTTGAACAATGCTATGGACAGATTGGACCTAACAGACATAAACAGAACTCATTTCTAGCAACAGCAAAATACACATTTTTTTTCAAGTGCACATAGAACATTCTCCATGGTTAGGCCACAGAATAGGTTAATAAATCCTAATAGATTGAAATTGTACAATTTCTTCTCCAGTCACAATAGAGTGAAACTACATATCAACAGCAGAAGAAATAGAAAATTTCACCAATATGTTGAAATTAAACAACACACTCTTTAAGCAACCAATGGATCAAAAAAGAAATCACAAGGAGAAAATGAAAATGAAAACGAAAACACACCATACCATAACTTATGCTTTGCAGTGAAAGCAGTGCTAAAAGAGAAGCTTATAGCTGTAAATGCGTACATTAAAAAAGAGGGGTCTCAAATCAATCAAACCTTATACTTTAAGGAACTAGAAAAAGAAGAACTAAGCTCAAAATTAGCAAAAGGAAGGAAATAAAAGATTAGAGCATAGATAAATGAAATACAGGCTAAAAAAACAACAGGAAAAGGATCAATGAAACTAAGTTATTTTTTCAAACAGATCAACAAACTTGACAAATCTTTAACTTAGATTAACTAAGAAAAAAAGGAGACTGAAATAACTACAATCAGAAGGGAAAAGGGGGACATTACTACTGGTTTTACAGAAATAAAAAGGATTATAAAACAGTACTATAAACAAGTATACATGAACAAATTGGATAACTAGATGAAATGGATAAATTCTGAAAAATATATAGCTTACCAAGACTGATTCATGAAGAAATAGAAGATATGAATAAACCTATAACTAGAAAGAAGATTGAATCAGTAATAAAAAATGCCACAAATAAAATACCAGGTCAGATGAATTCATTGGTCAGTTCTACCAAAGATTTAAAGAAGAATTAATACCAATCCTTTAAAAACTCTTCCAAAAAATTAAAGATGTAGGAATACTACCTAACTCATTCTGTAAGGCCAGCATTACCCTGACACCAAAGCCAAGCAAAGACACTGTAAGAAAAGAAAACTACTAACCAAAATTTCTAATGAATATTGATACAGAAATCCTAGGCAAAATATTAGCAAACCAAATTCAACAGCATATTATGGTTTATATACCAAGACCAAGTGGGATTTATCCTGGAATGCAAGGATGGCAAATGATTCAGGAAAAGCATTTGACAAAATTCAACCCCCTTTCATGATAACAGACTAGTGATAGAAGGAAACTACCTCAACATAATAAAGTGCATTTGTGAAAAATCTGCAGATAACATCATAATCAATGTTGAAAGTCTGAATGCTTTCCTTTAGGATCAGGAACAAAACAAAGATGCCTACTTTCACCACCTGTGTTCAGAATAGTACTGGAAGTCCTAGCCAGCACAGTTAGGTAAGAAAAAGAAATAAAAGGCATCCAGATTGGAAAGGAAGAAGTTAAATTATCTCTGTTCACAGATGACATGATCTTGTATGTAGAAAACCCTTAAGATTCCACACATAAAAACTGTTCAAGCTAATAAACTGATTTAGGAAAGTTGTAGGATACAAAGTCAGCATGCAAAAATCAGTTGCATTTCCATATACTAGCAATGCACAATCTGAAAGGAAAATTTTAAAAATAATTCTGTTTAACAATAGCATAAAAAACTTATGAATAAAACAAGGAAGCAAAAATCTTGTACCCTGCAAACTAAAAAATATTGCTGAAAGAAATTGAAGAAGATGCATATAAATGGAAAAACATCCTAAGTTCATGAATCAGAGAATTTAATTGTTAAGATGTTGATATTGTTCAAAGCTATCTATAAATTCAGGCAATCTGTATTGAAATTCCAAAGATGTTTTTGGCAGAAACAGAAGTAAAGGATTAAAAGAGAGCACTATGAACAACTGTATGCCAACAAGTTTGAAAGCCTAAATGAAATGAACACCTAGAAACATAACCTACCAAGATTGGATTATGAAGAAATAGAATGTCTTAATAGCTTTACAATAAGTAAGGAAATTGAATCAGTAATTGAAAACCTCTCAAGAGGTTTCAAGACCAGACCAAAGATGGCTTCACTGGTGAAATCTATGATACATCCAAAGAATTAACACCAGTTCTTCTCCAACTCTTCCAAAATATTGAAGAGAAGGGATGCTTCCTAACTCATTCTCTGAGGCCAGACTTACTTTGACACCAAAACCAGGCAAAGATCCTATAAGAAAAGAAAACTACAGGCCAATATCCCTTATGAATATCAATGTAAAAATCTTCATTAAAATATGAGCAAACTGAACTAAGCAGCATATTAAAAGAATGATATACCATGACCAACTTGGATTTATTACTGGAATGTTAGGATGGTTCAACACTATAAAATCAGTCAGTGTAATACATCACATTAACAGAATGAAGGAAAATGAATCACATCTCAATTGATGCAGAAAAGACATTTGACAAAATTCAACACTCTTTCCTGATAAAAACACTCAACAAACTATGGCTAGAAGGAGACTACCTCAACATAATAAAGGCTGTTCATGAAAAACCCACAGATGACATCATACTCAATGGTAAAAGATTGAAAGTTTTTCCTCTAAGAACAGCAATAAGGAAAGGAAGCCTTTTTTCACCACAAAAGGACAAATACTATATGATCTCACTAATATGTGGTACCTAGGTCTGTTAGGTTCACAGAGGCAGGAAGTAGGATGGTGGTCGCCAGTGGCTGTGGGTGGGAAAGGGAGTTACTGTTTCACAGATGGTGTTTCAGTTGGGAAAGATGGAAAACATGTAAATGGTTAGTCATGATGGTTCAATGGTATGGTGTTAGAACAGTGTGAGTGTATTTAAAGTCACTGAACTGTACCTTTAAAAATGGTAAAAATGATTAAGTCTTATGTTTATGTACCACAATAAAGAGGAAATCAAGAGAAGAATTGATTAAATTCGACAGAAAGAAAACTGATTAAATAAAAATGAAATCACTGAATCAGTATTTAAGTTCTGATGTTAGAGTTTTGGGTTTATTTTTCAGAAAGGAAAGACTGAAAGTAAGTGAAAAAAAGGGTATCGTTTAGAAAACTAGAAAAAGAACAACTAGAAAAGTAAATATAGGGAAAGTACAAGAAATTGTGTAAGAAATTATTAAAAACAAATTTTAAATCATTAAAAAGAGTAAAACACAAACTTTTGATAAGTCGAATCTGAATTAAAAAGGCAGATACACAGAAAGGCTTAGGAAGTGGAAAGGCCACATAACCACTACCTATTTATTTATAATATCTAACATTTTTATGTTCAGGTTTATACAAATACATTTGGAAATCTACATGAAAAAGGCCTTTTTCTAGAAGAATGTAAGTGATTAAGATTGTCTCAAGATAAAGTATAAAAATATACTCAAATAATCATAGAAGAAACTGAAATAATAGAGATCTACAACTTCATATGGTTATTAGGCCCAGTTTTGGGAGATTTTTTTTTTAATGGAGAAATTTCATTTGTGTTTCAATGTTACATAAAAAAATATCAAAAATACTCATTTAGTGTTTATAAGACATCTTGTTAGACTCTATGGGCATTCAAGCAAGTCAGATATAGATTTAAATTATCCATTACTATTTGCTTTATAGTTACAATGCAGTTTATAATACACGGTGTTATTAAGATCACCCCAATTATGATACACATAATACTGTGCTGCATACAAAGCAAAGCAAATTAACCTGTTCTTTAGTTGACAGTAAGGATAAGGACTGAAATAGCAGCAACATTGTGTGTTTACTGTGAGCCAGCAACTGCTCTAAGTGCTTGATGTGAATTATCTCAAAATTAGAGCATCCCGTGGGGGAGGCACTATTACCCATTTTACGCCGAGGAGGCTGAGGCACAGCAAACTAAGCAACTTGCTTAAGCTCTCAGCTAGTAACTGGCAGGGTCAGGATATGACTTGCAGAGCCTACACTTTTCACCACCTTCTCGCCATGGACAACCGTCAAGGAAATTGACCAAATGAAAAGCACAGAAAAGTCCATTTTGGTCTTAACAAATTTTGTCATTTTGTTCTTTTTCCTCTGGGCCATCGAGACTTAGTATCATATTTATCCCAGTGTTCCCTAGAAGTATGTTGGTATTCAGGGAAAATTAGTTGACAGTAAAATTAAGTGAACAGCATTCCTCTTTCTGTCCATCTCCTCCCATGGACTCTGGCAGGAGGAACCAAGAAGACAAATGAAGATACTGGCCTGTGTACTGTATGTCCTCGACACTTGTCTCCACGTGGTAAAATACCATCCCTTAACATACCCCTATGTTACGGACTAGAAATTGCTGAAGTGTACGTCCAAAACAACATGTCACAAGGTGTTTGTAAAGATTAAAGAGTATGTATTCTAACAGAATCCGTCCCACTCACCAAACTTGGCTGAACATATACCTAAAAGACATATCCGTAGGTCCATTTTTAAGAAATTTTAGAGCCAAATCCATCTGGGAGAGAAAGGGATGATGAGCACCCTGAATCCAGGCCGCAGGATAGACGTGAGATGCAGTAACCTGTCCCTGGTGGTGGTGTCACAAGGGCCTCTATCCCCCCTAGAGTGTGAGATCTTCAGGACCCTCAGCTGCCCTCTAATAAAAGCCCTTCTCTGTGAGGATGAATGATTAAAAGGCAGAAAAAGCACCAGATGCGACAACATAGAGTGACTTTACAAGGTCAAAATGAAATTTCCCCCAAATTGTAACATTTTCAAGCATGAGTCAGTATGGCCTTGCTCCTGACCCCCCGCCACTGTAACAGGCACTTAGAAATAGGTGGCCTCGCTCAGAGCATTCCAGTAAGGCCTCCACCTGGGAGAAGCTGCAGGGACTATACCTCCAGTTAACCAGCATGGTGAGTGGGGTTAGAGTTTTAATTAGCACTATGGTTGGTATCAAGCATTTTGGGTACGAGTCAACTAAGTGATTCAGTCAGACGGCTCATGAGATCTCTGTGGGTGAGGGCTGTAATCCAGGTGCTTGCCAGTTGGTGACCTGTTTTTCCCTGAACTTTCATTGATGTATAATTAACATACAATAAACTGCATATATTTAAAGTGAACAGCTGATAGGTTTTGATATACATACGCACCTGTGAAACCATCACCACTCTCAGGACAGAACATATCATTCCCCAATTTTCCTTGTCCCACTTTGTGACCCATCCTTCCCTCTTACCCCTCCCCATGCCCTTATTCCCAAGCAGCCACTGATCTGCCTTCTGTCACTACGGATTGGCTTGGGTTTTTTGAGTATTATGTAGATGGGATTATTTAAATAAAACACAACCCATTCATAAACATAAGACTGCTATAAAAGAAAAGTCTGAATTTAGGAAATGTTTTTGGGCAGTGGAAGGGGATGTTTATAATAAAAATGAGGTTGATATGTTCATTTTTTCTGTAATGCTTTTCTCCTCAATGACTGGTCTTTTTATATGAATTACTATTTTTGCATTATTAATATCTAAACATAAAATGTTTCTTTTTAAATTAAAATTTTATTAATGTTGCATTTTTATGTCCAGAAGTCACCTCCTGAACCAAAATTGTTTCACTTGATTTCTGTTGCTCTTGCTTTTTGTCTTTTTGCAGAGCCTATAGGATTGGGCAATGCAGGGATGTCAAAGTGCTTAGGCTGATATCCTTGGGAACTGTGGAGGAGATCATGTACTTACGACAGGTATACAAGCAGGTAAATATATTTCCCTTTTTTTCATGAACAAGTTAACATTTAAGGGGATTAAAAGGTACAAACGTTCAGTTATTTAAAAAAGGATGCAACATACACCATAGCAAATACAGCTAATAACATTGTGACAACTGTATGATCAAGACGATACCTAGATTTATAGTGGTAACAACTTTGTAATGTCTATTAATGTTAAATCACCATGTTGTGCACTTGAAATGAATATAATATTGTATGTTAACTATACTTTAATTAAAAGAAAGTAAACATTTGTTTTCAAGGATTAGGAACAAACTTGTATAAAAGTATATTTTTAATTTTATTCTAACTATAATATGGAATTTAATAAGATTATGAAATACATTGTAGAATATACTTCTATAAAACATTAATTCTTAGGTTCATTGAATTTTAGAGCTGAAAGTTTCTTAGACCAGTACTTCTATTTTTCTCTCTCTTTTTTATTTATTTATTTATTTTGGTATCATTAATGTACAATCACTTGAACAACATTATGGTTACTAGACCCCTATTATAAAGTCCCCCCCACATACCCCACTACAGTCACTGTCCATCAGCATAGTAAGATGCTATAGAATGGTTACTTGTCTTCTATATAAATACTGCCTTTCCCATGTCCCCTGCTGCTGCATTACGTGTGCTAATCGTAATGCTCCTTTTCTCCCCTTATCCCTCCATTCCCACCCATCCTCTGCAGTCCCTTTCCCTTTAGTAACTGTAGTCCATTCTTGGGTTCTGTGAGTCTGCTGCTGTTTTGTTCCTTCAGTTTTTTTCTTTGTTCTTATACTCCACAAAGGAGTGAAATCATTTGATGCTTGTCTTTCTCCGCCTGGCTTATTTCACTGAGCATAATACCCTCTAGCCCCATCCATGTTGTTGCATATGGTAGGATTTGTTTTCTTCTTATGGCTGAATAATATTCCATTGTGTATATGTACCACATCTCCTTTATCCATTCATCTACTGATGGACACTTAGGTTGCTTCCATTTCTTGGCTATTGTAAATAGTGCTGCGATAAACATAGGGGTGCATACGTCTTTCAAACTGCGCTGCTGCATTCTTACGGTAAATTCCTAGGAGTGGAATTCCTGGGTCAAATGGTATTTGTATTTTGAGTTTTTTGAGGAACCTCCATACTGCTTTCCACAAAGGTTGAACTAGTTTACATTCTGACCAACAGTGTAGGACGGTTCCCCTTTCTCCACATCCTCGCCAACATTTGTTGTTGTTTGTCTTTTGGATGGTGGCCATCCTAACTGGTGTGAGGTGATATCTCGTTGTGGTTTTAATTTGCATTTCTCTGATGATTAGCGATGTGGAGCATCTTTTCATGTGCCAGTTGGCCATCTGAATTTCCTGTTTGGAGAAGTGTCTGTTCAGCTCCTCTGCCCATTTTTTAATTGGCTTATTTGCTTTTTGTTCGTTGAGATGCGTGAGCTCTTTATATATTTTGGGTGTCAACCCCTTATTGGATATGTCATTTATGAATATATTCTCCCATACTGTAGGATGTCATTTTGTTGTACTGATGGTGTCCTTTGCTGTACAGAAGCTTTTTAGTTTGATATAGTGCCACTTGTTCATTTTTGCTTTTGTTTCCCTTGCACTGGGAGATATGTTCATGAAGAAGTCGCTCATGTTATGTCCAAGAGATTTTTGCCTATATTTTTTTCTAAGAGTTTTGTGGTTTCATGACTTACATTGAGGTCTTTGATCCATTTCGACTTTACTTTTGTGTATGGGTTAGACAGTAATCCAGTTTCATTCTCTTACATGTAGCTGTCCAGTTTTGCCAACACCAGCTGTTGAAGAGACTGTCATTTCCCCATTGTATATCCATGGCTCCTTTATCGTATACTAATTGACCATATATGGTTGGGTTTATATCTGGGCTCTCTGTTCTGTTCCACTGGTCTATGGGTTTGTTCTTGTGCCAGTACCAAATTGTCTTTATTACTGTAGCTTTGTGGTAGAGCTTGAAGTTGGGGAGCGTAATCCCCCCAGCTTTATTCTTCCTTCTCAGGATTGCTTTGACTATTCGGGGTCTTTTATGGTTCCATATGAATTTTAGAACTATTTGCTCTAGTTCACTGAAGAATGCTGTTGGTATTTTGATATGGATTGCATTGAATCTGGAGATTGCTTTAGGCAGGATGGCCATTTTGACAATATTAATTCTTCCTAGCCAAGAGCATGTGATGAATTTCCACTTATTAGTGTCCTCTTTAATTTCTCTTATGAGTGTCTTGTAGTTTTAAGGGTATAGGTCTTTCACTTCCTTGGTTAGGTTTATTCCTAGGTATTTTATTCTTTTTGATGCAATTGTGAATGGAATTGTTTTCCTGATTTCTATTTTGGCTAGGTCATTGTTAGTGTATAGGAAGGCAACAGATTTCTGTGTATTAATTTTATATCCCGCAACTTTGCTGAGTTCAGATATTAGATCTAGTAGTTTTGGAGTGGATTCTTTAGGGTTTTTTATGTACACTATCATGTCATCTGCAAACAGGGGCAGTTTGACTTCTTCCTAAGCAATCTGGATGCCTTTTATTTCTTTGTGTTGTCTGATTGCCATGGCTAGGACCTCCAGTACTATGTTGAATAAAAGTGTGGAGAGTGGGCATCCTTGTCTTGTTTCTGATCTTAAAGGAAAAGCTGCAAACCAAAGAATGCCAAGGAATGCCAGCAACCACTGGACACTAGGAAGGACCTTCCCTTAAAACCTTCATAGCGAGCATGGCCCTGCTGACAGCTTGATCTCAGATTTTTAGCCTCCAGAAGTGTGAGAAAATAAGTTTCTGTTTTAAGCCACCCAGTCTGTGGTACTTTATTACAGCATCTTTAAGAAACTAATACAGCCTCTAAGGCAAATGTCATGTATTTGACAACATTTTTCTATGAAACCTCTATGCCAAAAGAACTACAAGCCAAATTAAAAGGGAGACTAGAAGAAAATATTTGCTGTAAGTATAATAAAGGATTAGCATGTACAATATATAAAGAACTCCCACAAACCAACAGAAAGACTGATTAGGCATTTACTGAGGGAAAAAGTACAAATGGTTAATACATATATGTAAAGATAATCACATTCATACTTCAGAAATACAAAATAAGATTATGTTCTGCAGATTCTACAAAAGACTTGTTTTGAGGGGTCTTTTTTTAGGAAGGTGGGGAGATTGGTGCCATTCTTGTTGGGGTGATATTTGTAAAGAGGTACTCATATACTGCTTTTTAGAATATAAAATACACTCAGTACATTTACTTTAGAGCTAATTTAACAGCATTTAAAAATACAGCAGCACCTTCCTCCTCTCTCACATACACATAGTGAAGGATGGCAAAGACTCATACTCAGCACTGTTCATATTTGTTTAAAAAATGAAAAAAGAAACAGCCTAAAAGTCCAGTAGTAGTGGAATGATAATGTAAATTCTGATAAACCCATATTATAGGATACTCTGCAGCAGCAAAGATAAAAAGATTATAGAGCAATTGTACTGATGTGGCAAGATCTCTAAGACATTTTTAAGTGGGGCAAAAAACTTGCAGAACAAGTATATCAACTGTATGTATATATAAAACTATGTATATGTAAATAGCTCTAAGTACATTGAGAAAGATCTAGAAGGACACACCTGAACATTATGGTGTGGGTTATACTGAGGTTGATCTGTACTGTTCAGCAGGGACTTTCACTTTGTTTTTGTTTACATTTGGTGATAATGCATTCAGATAGTTTATACATTTTAAAAACACAACCATGACTTACATGGCAACTGACTCCTTCAATGTTTGGAGCATTGCATGTAATCTAAAGTTTGGCATTCAGAAATTCATCTTTAATGCACATGTATGTGAAATTATATTTATATAGAGAGAATTTAAATGTAAATTAAATTTGTAAAAATATAATTCACTTAAAAATCAGTTTTACAGAAGAGTTGTAAGAACAGCACGAAGAACTCCCAATTAACTCACCCAGATTCCCCAGCTGTTCAAATTTCACCACATCTGCTGTATCTTTCTCTCAGACATGATCTTTATTTATTCCTTTTCTGAACTATTTGAGAGAAAGTTACAGATTTATCACATCTAAATCCTCTAGTGTGTATTTCCCAAAAACAAGGACACTGTTTTTTACATGTACACATAAAAATAGTCTTACGCATTATAAAACACTCCATTTTACGTTTTGTTCTGAAACTTTTTTCCCTCCAGTCTCCTCTTGAAAATGCAGTTTTCCAAATCAAGAAACAAACATTAATATACTTTGTGATCCCAGAACACATCCAGATTTCACCCATTTTCCTGGCGATGTCTCCTGGATTATCTGGGTGGGCCCCGTGTAATCACAACGGTATTTATAAAGGGAGGGGGTGGGCAGGAGGCTCAGAGAAAGGAGGAGATTCCTAGGGCAGAAGCAGGTCAGGAGAATGACACAGAGGTGCCACACTACCAGCCTTGGAGGCGGAGGAAGCACTCATGAGCTCCTTAACATGGGACCATTCCTGCTTTTCTTTTTACGTCTTGCATATCTTGTAAGTTGTTGGGAAGAAATGCAAGCATTCGTAGCCTTGTATGGGTTTTTCTTAAGCTACATTTCCCAATTCCTGGTGTTTTTCTCTACCCTTTTGAATTCTAATGTTTTTCTATAGTTAGCTTACAGGCGGATGCATCTGGCCTTCACTTTCACTGAAGCCACTTTGGGAAAGATTACAAATATAAAATTAGGTGCCTTTTGTAAGTTTTGTGGTAAAGCTGTGGTAGGAAGCTTACAGAGATTCAGGTGAATGCTCACCCATCACTTGGTCACACTGTTTAGTCCCTGCGGTCTGACAGCACAGTGCTGAAGGCTGCGCCAGCAAGGGCAGAGCCACCAGGTGCCTGGGCCGCCAGCTACATTAATTGCTGTTGTGGTTCCGTATAAATCCAGGACTATAGCTCATGTTTCTGGGACAGTGCTATCAGAACTGATCAGGTCAGTATGTTGATCCATAACTTCTTCAAAGTGAGGCCCCAAGGGTCTTGTTTTGAGAGGATGTTCTGGAGATGAGAGATGTTACAGTGTAAATTTTGGATTCATCCAAACCCAAGAATAATTCTAGAAATAACTTCCAAGCTGGGCATCTAATGAGCAATTTCTCTAAACTTAAGTTGCTTCCGAAAGGGAGATAATATCTTTTAGGGTTGTAGGAATTAAATGCAAGAAGGTAAAAATGGTACACATGTAGTAAGTGTTCAATAAATAGCAGCTATTACTAAGAATGCTTTTCATTGCCTAGAGTGATTTATTACAGTGCAAATCAACTCCGATGATAATCACAATAGAGTATTACTTCTTACTAATCCTTCCATCAACATTAGGCTGAAGTTATTTTCCCTTCTGTGCCTTCTTGTTTCTTCCAAGAAATTTTAAAGTATACATGGGGTTGATAAGATTGTATTTACATAACATTTAGTAAAATTTCCAGTAAATAAAAACACACATTAATGTTGATACTAAAGTGGTATATGGCCTTACAGTTTCCATGTCAGTGTTCTTTCTGCATTCAGAATTGTTTCAAAGACGTAATGTTTCTGAACAGTGATTGAGTTTTTGACACCCACAGGTTTAGCATACAGTTATTTTAGATCATGATCTAATTTTGGTGATATGGTGGTTATTTTTATCAGTTTTAGTAGTTGCTATTGTAATAATAGTCTAGGAAGGAGAAAAGCATACTCAAATGTATGCCTTTATTATTAGACATATTATATCAGGTGGATGTTTCATGGATATATAATCTTGACTCAGTTGGTAGAAAACAGATAAAATGAGGAATGTAAGCTCTCCTCTTCAGTAACACTGGCCAGATTATTATCGTTTTGCAGTAATGGCAACATCTGCCAGGGAAATGAAAATAAAATTTCCTCCCTGAGGAGATTCTGCCTGCTCCAGCTAAAGCTGTGTATATATGGGGAATGCCAGGAAATTCTGACATATTGTTGGAGGAAACACTTCAAAAATATCTTGTGTTTTTTCTGTTTTAGCAACTTCACTGTGTGGTAGTTGGAGGTGAAAATGCCAGGCGATATTTCGAAGCAGTTCAGGGATCAAAGGAGCACCGGGGAGAGCTCTTCGGGGTCCGCAGCCTCTTCAGACTGAGGCCCCGAGGCTCTTGTCTTACGAGGGACATCCTGGAGGTGCGAAACTGTTCTCTGACCTTTTCAATGATATTTTAAACACATTTTTCTCCCTTAGGAAACTTGAAATACAATTTCTGGTGCCTTTTCAGAGAAATGTTTGGTTTTTATTAAAAAATGCCTTATGCTGAGAATTTCTACTTTTAGAGAAATAAGAAATGCATTGTTGTATTATTGTACCTTTAAACTAAGATTTTTCTCATGTATAATTATAAATAATGTACACACACTAGGTATATACATATACTAGATACATACATATACCAGATAGTGTGAGTGACATCCAAGGCCATTTTCAGACTGGCAGAGAGAAATGTATTATTTTAATTTTAAAACCGCTGTTGAAGTCAAGAGCTAAAAAGAGACTTTCCTAAATAAACAAAAATTTTAAATGTGTTTTGATTAAAAGTTACCAAATACTCCCTGAAATGCACTCTCTTGTTTCATGGAGATTTTTGTTTTCTGTTCCCAATAAAAATTCCACACCAATATTTCAAACTCTCCCACTTGTGTTCATCCTCAGCATACAGATGTTTCTTATTCTTCAAACAAGATATTTATATCCTTTGAAAAAATCTTTTAAATTCTTTAATACATCAGAATACAAAGCCTGTTAACCTGTTTTCTAGTTGATGTTGACATGAGCATCATAAAGTCCTGGACTGTTGTCCTTGTTGACCTCCTTATCATAAAAATGTGGGAACTGAGTCCTAGGAAACTTAAGGATGTTTCCCCTTAACTTCCAGGACTTTGTAGTAAAACTTTCATGTAGGTCATTTATTTAGTAAGTACCGTAAAAACAGTTCAAGGAACAATTGGTCCCTGTCCTTAAAAAACTTACACCATCTTGATGGAAGGGAACACTTACATAATGAGCATTAATTAACATCAGCGAGCATGTTAAGCAAGATCAGTGGCAGTTCAAAGTGATCACTGATGGATGGGGAAGAAGAAGGTATATGTTATTTGTGTTCTGTGAATATTACAACTATTATACAATGTCTTATGTTCACAGCTGAGTTTCTCTGTTTATAGTAACTATTTGATTCTAAATTGAGGGGCCCATTTAAAGGTCCCCTTTCTCTGTCTTTTCTGTTGAATATGCTGCTGCTTTCACAGACTTCCTTCCCCCAGTTCCTCTTCTGTAAGCAGCATTTTTTGCCTCCCAGGCCCCCCTTAGATCCTGCCTCCATCTCAGAGTACCACCCCACCTCCAGCCTGTACTCATGTTTCTAATCTGAGATTATTATCCATAAAACATATTAGCACTGTATGACTTGTCCTGTCTTCTCCCATATATTAAATAGTTCAGTGCTCCAGTTTGTCACCTATCCATTGTTAAAGTGTGAAGTAAGACATTCAGTATGTTAAGTCACACGGAAAGTTCTCTTGCTCTCTGGTTGTCCTAAGTGTATCTTGTTTTTCCTCCAGGATTGTTTATTAGTGGCAGGACCCTCCACATCTTATATTTTGTTTGCAGTAAAATGTACTTAAGTTCTTGCCAGGCATACTATCAGCATTCAGTGATGAAATTTTGAATTAAAATTGCTCGTTTGTTACCAAGAGGATCCAAATTTATTCAGGCCTCATTAAATGCATGCTGCTTTTGGCCAGATGATGTTTTAAAATATGATTGTTTCAAGCCCTGTATAATGGAAGCACATATTATAAAATAAGTATTTTATTCCCTGTGCTTAATTTTTAAAGGTCGTAGAAAATCCCTTTTAAAATGTTGTAAGATGTAGAAATTTTGAATTTATAGAACACTTTTAATCTGATGACTTGGGGCAATTTAGTTGTATTTTGCACTGACTTTCTGTTGTCTATATCATCGTTTCCCTTTAGAGATAGATATGGAGGGTTGACTTCACAAATACTTTCTGAATATATGCTAAATTTCAGGTCCTGTACATCACAGGGCTAGGCATAGAGAAATGAATAAAACAGACAAAAAGTCCTACCCACAAAAAATGTATAGTCTGTTTGGGGGAGACAAGTAATAAAAAATAAGTGAAGCATATAGTATATGATGATGATAGGTTCTAAGGTTAGAAATGGAGCAGGTAGAAGATGAGTAAGTTCTGGAGATCTAATGCACAATATAGTGATTATAGCCGGCAGTACTATATTACATACTTCAAAATTGCTGAGGGAGTAGATCTTACATGTTCTCACTACAAAAACGAAGTGATAATTATGTGACAGACATGTCCCCTAAAGCTCAAGTGGTTACATATTGCAGTTTACAAGTGTGTCGAATCAGCAGCGCACACCCTGCATATGCATGGTGTTTGTGTAAACCGTATCTCAGTATAGAGCAGCGCGTGGACAAGGGAAGTAGGGAGGCTGTCAGCATTGTAGTCGTGAGAGAGGTAGCCGGGAAGCGCTCGCTGTGAGGTGGCATTGGTTCTTTGGAGAGATGAGGGGGAGATTTGTTTCCACAGAGGAGCCTGCCCAGCACAATTTTGAAATGGCAGGGAGGCCAGAATGGCCGGAGTGGAGATCAAGGGAGCAAAAGGTGGTGACAGAGAGATGACAGGAAGCCCCAACATGCGGAACTGTGAGTGTGACTTTGAGACAGAACTTACAGTATGGCATGCTGTGAAATGCCCCCACTTCTGGCACATGGGGTTCTCCCTGGAGGCAGGCACGGGTTTGAGGGCTGCTGCCGCGGAAAGGGCTGTGCGCGGAGCACTCAGGGCAAGCAGGCTGGCCGTGTGCCTAGGACTCTTACTGCTGTTCTCAACTTACAGTTCAGAGGCTTCTGAGAGAACAGAGACGCAGTGTGATCTGTGTTCCCTGGACTGAACACAGGGACTTGGACTGTAGTACTGAGCAGAAAGAAGCAGGACACGAGGGAGGGAGGACACTGCCGTAATCCAGCTGGGTATGGTCGTTGGTGCCAGAGTGGCAGTGGAGATGGGGTGAGGACGCAGGGGCAGCGACCGGCTGCTGATGGGTCGGGTATGGGGTCTGAGAACAAGCCTAACTCCAAAGTGTTCCGACTGAAGTAGCCGCCCCGTCAAGCGGGGTCCTGGCAGCTTGACGGCTGCAGGCACTGTTGGTTGCATCTGTCGCAGCCCCTGGGCTTCCACTGAAGAGATACAGGCAGTACCGGGAAGGAAGCTGCCCACCCCGGCCTGTAGCTGTCCCCAGGCCCCGAGAGAAGGGACCTCATGGCAATTCAGAAGCTCTTTATAATTCTCTGGTTCTGCAGGAGAGACTCTCAGTTGTTGCCCAGATACCAAGCGGCTGGAACCATTGGTGTGTCCGTGTACTCCTGAATCGAGCATTTGTAACTGGCCTGGCAGTATTATTGTGCCTGTTCCAGTAACAAAGAAAGCCTTAAAAAGAGAAATAAGCTGGTTTCCTTTTAAAGCTGAATTTAATATTCTAGAATCTAAGCCATTAATACCTCTGCTAAATGGTATACCAAAAGTTTTAAAAACGTGAATAGTTTCCCAAAAGATGTAGCAAGCCTGTTATATAATTAAGAGTTTTTTAGTTTCATATTAGATGGACCTTTTCATTTTGATGCCTACTATACTGAAGGAATCAATAAAAATGTTTAAATGAATATGAATAATAAATGCACTAGCAATATAGACTAGATTGTTCAGTTCCCAGCACTCCACATTATCTGTGGTGTCTGAAATGTTGATATTATGTCCTTCCTGCAAATATTGCATGGACATGGTTACTACAGGTATCTTTAGATGTAGTACTTATGAATCATTATTGAGCAAATCCATGACATTTCTCAGTCTCCCCCCAGCCTCATGAGATGTTTCCGTGGAGCTGGCTGCAAGGTAGTACTAGTCTTCACTCAGGGAAAGTCAGCTTTGAGACAAGAAGTAAGAGTGTCTAACAGGCCCTGCTGCTCCCACTTGCCTCTCCACCACCTGAGACTTAGGAGTGTTTTTAATGTATGTAAACTGCATGTGAGTCCTTATAGCAAATTGAAAAATAGGAGAACTAAGCAAGCTGCACTCAGTTTTCCTTGCCCAACCCCAGGTTTTAGTGTACGTTGCTGCCGTTTATCTGGTTTTTACCCCATATTTTATTCAGTTATTTGCATTCTCTAGAGGGAAGGCCAAGTGGAAGCAGGGGTGCTGACGGCCACAACATGGCTGAAAGAGGAGCCTCCAGTGCGCAGCCCAGAAACAGTGAGCAGCTCCTGCATCTGTAGCGGGGAACTCGGAAAACACGGGCCGTGACCATCTTAAGTTTTTTTTCCTTTTTCTCTCATTTTTCAGTAACTAAAGAAAAAAAGTCTCCTAAAAAAAATTGAAGGACACCAAGTTAGAGGACTGTCAATGAAATTAATAATTAGGCTAATTTAACATTTCCTATCATAACAAATTCAGGAGCAATCATCAGGCATTTACATCCAAACTGGAATTTCAACTATACCAAACTGTCCATCCAAAGTTAAATGTGGTCTAATATGTGATCTCACATGCAATTACTAGAGATCAGACCATGTTCAGTGCAAGTACGTGATGAATGGTGTCTCACTTAGTGTGACATCCAATTTATAAGTGTCACCTTGCCCCCAACACCTATATATTAAAAAAATTTCTACTGCATTAAAAAAAAATTGGTCCTTGTATAGGGGACCGATCCAACCCAAATAAATAATTTTTACTAAACAATAAATTAAATGGAAAAATAGTAATCTGTGTGTTCATGATAACTAAATCCAAACATCAAAATCACTCTGACTCAAGCAGATAATTTTATTTGAGCACTTGATCTTGGGATCTTTTCAGTAGTTTGTCATGTCACACACTACAAAATCTGTATTGTCATCATAAAGCCTTTTTAAAAGTAAAGAATATGTGTTGAAAGTTTTTTGTTATTGTTGCCGGTTTTTTCTTGTTTGTTTTTAGCAATTTAACTATAAATTTGTACCCAATGATTTGAAATATGGGGTGAATATTTTTCTCTGTAGAAATAGATGAGTATCAAATGTTGACAGAAGTATTACTGGATAATACATTCTCTAAATCTTTTACTAATGAAGCCTTAGTTTTAAGAAACTGAAGGATGTATTTAGCTTTGATTGATGTGAGAAAATAAATACTGGATTTATATTTGTAGCAAATTTTACTTCAAAATATCTTCAGTATTTTCTGTATGTCTTGTGGTCATGATCCTATCAGATCTTATTTCTAATCAATTATATTGTCGCATTGTGAATTCTTTGTTAACTGCTACACGTTTCTTAAGGCGTATTTCAAGAATCTGCTGGACTGCAGAAGGCAAGTTGTGTACTTTTCTCTCCTGAGTCCAGAATTGGTTACTGCATCTGAGAGGCTGACCACTCTGCTCTGTATTATCCTTATAAATAATTTGATCATGTTATATTCTCACTTAAACATATTTATTTTGGAAAGTATTCAATTTGAAAAGAGCAAATAGTGTACCAAACTGTAATGTTAAATCCTTTACATTTGCCTATTAAATGTACTTCCAGAAAGTATCAAGTGATATACTTGTGCCCAAATTCAGTTCCCTTCAGCGTGATGATTTGACATCTTACCTTGATGTCGTCTAACGTTTTCTGTGGTTGCTCCTGGACAGCCAAGGGAACCTGAGCGTCGGGGACACAGAGGTCCAGAGCAGCCTGCAGAGCTGCCCGCCGAAGTGCGTGATCCCTGCAGTGACTTCAGCGATGAGGAACCACTGGGCGACTCAAGGGGCAAGGCTGTGAAGAAGGAAGCACCTGCTGCACATCAAGCTGCGGGCTCTCCCGGACAGCTTTCCTTACTCCAGTGCGGTTTCTCCAAGTTGTCTGAGACGAAGCGTGAAGCCGTTGAGGCCAGGGATGGAAATACCGCCTCTGATGAAAGTCCTGATGAACGGCCCACATGCCTTGCAACAGGAGCCAAAGATGCTCGTGGGCAGAAAAGCCGACACTCCCTTGGTACTTCAGAATACCAGAAATTAGCTGACATCCTGAATCCAAGTGAAAAATATGATTTTGATAAAAGTGAGATTTTAGAACAGACTATTTCTTCTGAATCTGATGGCAAGAAAAATTTTCAAAATGCAGCTGATCACCACGGCAGTTTAGGGGATGTCACAGACTCAGAAGACAGTGATGTCATCTTTCCCACACAGTATACAACACAGGGATTCTCTGTGAATGGTGTGCAGCAGTGTAAGCCGTCCGTGGATAGATCTGAAGATCCTGTAACAGAAAACTATGTGAAAATAAGAAATATTGGTGATGATAGAAAGCCTGATGTCCAGCAAAATGGACTACTTTCAAAACAGTTACATTCTGAGAACATGACCCTGAAATCTGTGAAAAGAACTGGCAGCAGTGATATTAGTGATGAATCTGATGACATTGAAATTCCCTCCGAGTCAAGAGTAAGAAAGCAAAGGGCTACTAGTTCTTTGAGGTTTAAGAGAAAAAAAGAAAGTAAAATGGAACTTTCCACTTTTCCTAAAACACTGAAGAAAGCAAACCAACTATGTACAACAGATGAAAATTGTAACTCTCAGGCTGTTGATAATTTTTCATCCTCAGATGATGATTTATCTGTTAGCCACATCAGTTTCTCTAAACAGAACCATAGACCAAAAACTATGAAAGATAGAGTCAGTTTCTCCTCAGAATTGCCTAGCCATAAGAAA